>OMLM01009526.1:16366-33721 GCA_900302695.1 Helostoma temminkii
GGGTCGGGAGGATGTGGGGGAGGGGAGGAGCTTGTCTTGACTTTTACTGCGGAGAAAACGGAATCGTTTTGGGGCAGGAGGAGCTGAGAGGGAGAGAACGGGGCAGACATATGGAGAAACGAAGAGAGAATGGTAAAAAAAAGTGAAACAAAGAAAATGGTTTAAGAAGATAAAAAGTGTTTAACTGTTTAACTATCAGAATGTTAACTAACAGAATGCATGCAAGAGAACCTATTAAAACAAAGAAACAATTGTGTTGTTTAGTAATCATGCATCAGACTCAGGACTGACCTCAACTCACTCAAAGCGAAGCAAATTTGGACTAATGGTTGAAAGCTCAGTGCGCGCACAAAAAACTAAATGATGTTGGTGAGTAATTTATCCAGACAAACACAACATCGCATGGAGCTGTAAAATAGAGCAGTTGGCAGTACTGATTATGTTTAAACTTTTCTCCTTATGACACTTTCACATGCCAATGGAATTTGAAAAAAGGTTTTTAGAAGCAAGAATGAGTTGAGATTAGTCACGAGTAGAAACTTCTATTTAAGAGTAGAGTAATAAAACAGAAAACCCATAGAAATAGAAATATAAAAACAGTTAGGAGCATGCACCAGAACCCAGCCCTGTTATTAGGATATGATAATGAAAAGCATACATTAGGTAGCTCCAGTGTGTGGTGATTGTTAGCTAATGTTTGTATATGACCTTTTATAGAAATACACAAGCTGGATTGGAGTTACAATGTCATTATAGGGGAAACAATAATACTGAAGATGCAGAGAATTCTGAGGGACAACAACATGGTGTCCTGGCAAACTGTGTGAGTGTATTCTCAAACCCTGCGTTCTCAGACGCTTTTCTTTTTTTAATTATCCGTTCATCTAAAACAACTATTTGTATGTTTTCTTTGGGGTTTTCGCATGCTGACCTGCTGTGTTGACACAAGAGTAAGAGTCTATCACTGCAAAGCAGCAACAGTGATCTGAGAGGAATTCTCACAGCCATGTGAAACTGCTTAGAGTTTATTCTGAAAGCCTCCATCTCTAGCTGAGCTCAGTAACTGATAGCCCCAAACAAAAAATTTGACATTTGAGAACAATGAGCCAAGAAAAACTTAACTTGATTTTTGTTGTTTTTTTAGAATGACTACAATTAAATGTAAAAGTGAACCATTTTGGGATATTGTAATGAGTAAGTAAGATAATAATATTAATAGTCTAGAAACTGCAATATTTCTACTATAGGAGCAGCGTCTTGTTAGAAACCAAACAGTTGGAAGAAACGCAAGTGTAAAGTTTCTGTCACTCATCCAATCAGTCATATGATGGTAAACAGCACCCTCTGTAGCAGCACCATGGAGATGCACCTCATCCAAAGTCTTTTCAATTTTCAGTTTGTGATTTTTGGAAGCAGAATATGGATATAAATATAATTCATATATACTGTTTAGTTTATAATAATACACACAAAATTTTAGAGTTTCCTCTCTACATCTCTCTCTTACATCCCATAAAAAGGAAATCTCACTTTACTGCCAATGTCACTATGAAAGCAAATCTTGAGAACATGTCCTTCACTGTTTAAAATTGTCCTCAGTATAAAATGGCTCTTCAAGCTGTGTTAAACGTAGTACTGCGTGTGTATAGTGTTTTTACCTCGGCTGATGGGTGTCAATGCTGGACTCTGGGGTCCGACGCTGGGGCTGGTAGTGTGGTTGCTATGGTTACTGTAAGTGTGGCTGGTGTCTTGTGAGTCACTTCCTGCTCTCTGGGGATGAGGAGACCGATTCTCAGGGGGAATGAGCGGAGGAGGGGCAGGTAAGGGGATGTCTGGGACACTTTTGGCCCGTTCCCTCTCTTTTCCCCCATCCTTGTCTCGATCGCTGCCTCTCTCTCTGCTGCTCTCCTTTCGTGGTTTAATCAGTTTGGCTAAAGCTTTGGCTCCAGACCACTGACTCCTCCTGACAACACACAACAGTACACATGTCATACTGTATATTAAACATTAATAAATGCTATAAAGTAGCCAGTTCAATTCAGTTAATTACATCACTACACAACTACAGTATCCCACATGTCACATAGCGAAAAATGTAAAGTAATGTAAGGTAGCTCCATTGGCTTTCTCTTACAAACCCAGCTGACATCATAGCAAATAACCAAATTCTTTTTTTTATGAGATAAATATAATGTATTTATTGGTGCTTCCACCCAGCTCTAATTCTAGAAATATGTTATGTATGAGTGTTAATGATAAAAGTATTACTTTTTGGGTGTGGGGTCATAGAACTTGTACTGGTCCATGATCTTCTCCTCTAGTTTCTCCTTTTGACGCCGAAGAGAATTCAGTTTATCACTGGAGAGTGACAGGTAGAATGAATGAAGGCAAAAAATACAGACATTATTCAAACTTACACTATTGTCTCATCATTATCATCATCATCATCATCATCGTCATCAACTGATGGTATATCAAGATAATTAATAGTTGTACATTGTGTGTACTTACATATAGAGTTTCTGTTCCTGGTGATACAGCTCTTTGCTTTCCATGCTCCTCTCCAGCAGTGTGTGGTTCTGCTGACTCAGCAGGTTGATCTGACTCAGGAGGTGGTGGTTCTCCTCTTCAAGGTTCCCTTTCAGTCGACTCAACAGCTTTAACACATACATGTGCAAGTCAAACACCCCAATGCTGTGAGAAACATTTATCATATTTGCCTCAGGGTAGAATAAAAAAATGCTAATTTACCTCACAGTGGTTATCTAGTTTGGTCATGGTTAGATCCAGGCTTTGGTGTTGCTCCATTAGTGAATCGTATCGTGCCATTGACCGACTAAGTTCCAGCTGGTTGGAGCTTAATGAGCTCTTGAGCTCATTTATACGCTGTTGGAGCCCCTCACTTTGCTCTGACTGCTGTGATAGGCTACTCGTCAGTCTAAAGCAGAAGAACAACAATGAGAAAGAAGGGGAAGACTGATGGACCACTATGAGGAAACTCAAGTGTTCAGCTCATGTCTATCTGCTCATATCAATCAGTATCTATCTGTAGCTGAAGTCCTACTCTTTAACATTAACCATACTATTGTTACACTTTCCACAGACTTAACTATTTCAACGCTTTGACCTAGAGGAAGCAACTTCCTCATAGTAATAATATCACTTTGTTGTATGTGTTCTGCCACGCAGGAATGTCAGGATAAAACTATGACTTTTTTGGCTTTCAAGATATTACTGTATCATAAAGAACTCGTGGCCATGACTTGACATAAGAAATGTGGCATGCTATGTGTTTGACTCTGATCTTTTAAAATCAGCTTTGTATAGTCTTGCCTAAAGAATGTACGTGGTACGAAGTGCTTACACCAAAACTAACAATAAAACCTGATATACAGGGATAAAAATCAGTAAATCACATCACATGAAATATCACACTTGCAGTGTATAAAAAATGAAAGTGTGTTTTATTTTTATTATTAAAACCAACAAAAAACAAAAAAAAATTTTAAAAAGTGACTTAAATGAAGATCCATTTAGGCCTTAGAGCAACAGCAAAGCCACAACCTCATTTAAATCTAAATGTGATAGTGTGACTGTGGCATAGTACCTGTCTACTTCTGTTTTTATCTGTAGATTCTCTTGCTGTAGTAGCCGATTCTTCTGAATTTCCTGGTTTAGCTCCTCCTTCTCTTTCTGACCACGCCTCTCCTGCTCTTCCCACTTCTCTTTGTACTGCAGCAAAACACAGTACCTGCAGACGGACACAGAAACACACCAGTGATGACATTTATTAATAAACACTACCTTAACCTTAACTAAAGTTTAACCTTTTCCCATTTGTAACTTGTAACAGGCAATAGAAAAGCATTTTCATCAACAGAAGACTAACTTCATTTCAGAGTCCCATGAGTGTTCGTGATCTGACTCAACACATAATTTGCATGTTACAAACTTACTTGCTGTGTATCGACCTGTGTTCACTCTCTAGAGCCCTGTGCTTGCTTTTCAGCTCAGCATGCTGACTGATCAGCTGCTCGTACTCTTGCGCTTGGCGCTCATGGACATTCAGTAGGCGCTCATGATCGTTGAGGACACTTTCTCTGCCTCGCCATGCCTCCTCACGCTGCCGCTGCCATGACTCTACCTCCGCCTCCAAGGCAGTGACCTGACCCTGCAGCACTGCATTCTGGGCCATGAGAGACGCGCTCTGAGAGGAGAGTGTAGAGTTCTCCACCTAAGGAAGACATTAGAAATTGATAATTAAAAAAAGGAGCAGAACATAACAATGAAATGTGCGTAAGTGATGGACTGCATACCTGCAGCTTTGCTGTCTGAGTATGTAAGGCTGAATTCTGTTCCTGTAGCGTGGTTGTGTGTCGCTGCAGCACCACCATCTGGTTGTTAAGAGAAGTGTTTTGGTTCTCCAGCTGTCTGAGTTGCTCTTTCAGTAGACTGCTCTCAGTCTGCAGGGAGGCATTCTGCAAAAAAGGGCATTTTATGTGTATAAATCAAACACAGTAAAGTGGGCAAACAACAAAAAACAAAAGAATTTCCATACTGCAATATTTTTTGGTGCTTCTCTCATTCAGGAAACTGGGGTTATATACATAACAGATTCTAATCATGTTTCCATTGTGTATTTTTTGTGTCATGTCATCCCTCCTGCACCTCCATCCAGGGACCAAGTGAGAATGCATCTGACTAATTCCTGAACGCACAATGTCCAGACATAAGTCTGGAGTGCAGATGTGAAATGGCTAAAGAACGTAGCACTGTGCCCAGAGAAGCATTAGCGGTCTATCAGCTGCTAGAGTGTCAGTCAAACATGAGTGTAGATTATCAGTCTTTTGAAAGCCCTCAACTCCATCATAAAAAAAAAAAAAAAAACAGGGGTCAAAGTCTGAATTGTGAAAAGTGAATTTGCAGAGTCATTACACCTCTAAATGTCTAAATCCTATATATAAAACATGAGATACGAGGTGAGGTTTTTATTCAGGGGATCAAATTTATTACTTACACTCTTTTCCACATCAATAAGATGATCTTTAATTCGAAGCAATTCAGCAGTGGCTGATGCTTGATTCTGGTTGCCACCTAAGCCTTGGGAGTTGTGATTTTCCTCCTTCTCCTGATGTAGGGAAGACACAGTCTGACGAGCCTAAAGGAATAAAACATACAGTTATTCATCAATCAAATGCATCAAAAGTCACTGTATGCTGAAGTTTCTAAAAGGCAGAAGCACTGCACTGCATTTGTTTGAAGGTGAAACAACTTATTTTAATGCATGCATCCTTACGGTGGCTAGCTCGGCACGTAGTGTAGTGTTGAGTTTGTTGCTCTCCTCTAGTTTGTTTTCCAGAGTGGAGATTTTCTCCTCTTTAACCTTCATCATCTGTTGAACAGTTTCCTCCAGCCGAGACTCCAGCAACCTATATTTGCTGACGTACATACATGAAAGCCTTTAGTTACAAGTTGTAACATGAACAAGTGGCATGGTCAGAATCATTTCTACATATAAATCATTCTGGATGGTTTAGTCACCCTAGAATTAAGCTACCTGTCCTCCAGTGTGTGCTCTTGCTGGAGTAGTTTCTCCCTGTTGAGTCCAATCTTCTCCAATTCTTCGTTGAGTCTTTCCAACTCAACATACTGTTGCTGAACACTCAGCTTCTCTGACACCAGCTCCTGCATGGACACATATGTGTAACACAGCATGACAACATGTTAAAAACTTATGTTTTTGAGAGAGGAAAGTCCTTAACCTGTAAAAATACTGATTCTCTTCCAACCTTACAAAAATAAAATTTCTGTGATAAACAGTAACACCATGGTTTGTTTTTGACATTTTAATGGCGTAAAGAATCATTTATTAAATATTACAAGTTTTTCTTGTCACCTCTCTCAGGGCAGCAAGAGTTCTCCTGTCAATGGTTGCTTGTTTCTGTAGCTCCTTGTTCTCCCTCTCAATCTCTTTGGCCTTAAGCGCCACCTCTTTCAGTCTGTCTACTTCCCTACTGAGAGCCACCCCTTCCTTCTGCACAGTAGACAACTGTCTGGTTTTCTCCTCCAGATCTGTCTCTTTCTTCTCCAGCAGGCTTCTGATCCTCCAGCTCTCCTTCTCCAGGTGCTTCCTGCCCTTCTCTAATTGCTCCAAGTCCAGCTGGAGCTTCCTCCTCTCCTTGTCTCCTTCCTCCCTCTTCCTCCGCTCCTCCTTCAGTTCCTCTACTTCCCTCCTCAGTTCCTCTTCTCTGTTTTGTGTCTCCCTCCTTTCTCTCTCCATCTCTTGCCTATCCTCTTTAGTCGTCTCTATTTGCTCCTCTAAGCGATGCTTCTCCTGGTTAACAGCTGCCACATTCAACTCCAGCCTTTCTGCCCTCTTCCTTTCTGTTAGTGATTCTTCTAAAACCTCCTCCAGCTTCCTCTGCAGCTTATGTGTTTGTCTCTGTGCCTCCTTATGCTCCTCCTGTAGGCTGGCCAGGCGGGCAGATGAGGAACGCAGGTTTTCCAGTGAGCAGCGGAGGTCCAGGTTCTCCTTTGTCAGCAGGCCGTTCTCTGCCTCATGCCTTTCCAGTCGGTGCAGCTCGTGCTGGGCCTCCTCCGCCTCCCGCTTCAGCCTGTGCACCTCCTGCTCCAGGGAGGACACCTGCTTCTCTAAGGCCTCTGACCGTTCACTGCATGCACGCAGAGACTCCACCTGTAGGCAAAACAGGGACAACTATATCTTACAGACTGAGTTTTTTGTAGGATCATAAATAAATGCAGCGTTTTATTATTATTACTTCTCTGTTCAGAGTATCCCTGTTCCGTTCCAGCCTCGTCACCTCTCTCTCTGCCTCCTCACATCGTCCCGCCCTCTCCCTCATCCTCGCCGCCTCTTCATTGGCTACTTTGAGTTGCGTTTCCAAGCTAGCCAATCGGGAGCTGGTGTCAGTGATATTCTGGTGCAGTAAACTATTCTCTGATTCCACCTCACGGACCCTTTCCTCACTGTTCGACTGAGCACGCTCCTGAAGGGATGCCACAGTTTCAGATAGGTGCTGCTTCTCACTCTCCAGCTCTGAGATCTGATTGGATAAACAGAACGAACAGACAAAGGTGTAAACAAAGTTCTGACACTTAACAGCATTTTTTTAATGTGTGTTAGTCACCTGTTGGTCCTTCTCTGCCTTCAGAGCATGGATTTCTCTCTCCAGAGTCTGTTTTTCTTTTAATAGTTCCTCTCCCAGAGATTCCATGTCCTGATTAGTCAGTCTCTCCTGGTCCAATAAGGCCTGAAGACACTCCAACTAACAAACAACAACAAAAAAGACAAAGATGCAGTAGTCGTCAGCAGCATGTAATACACGCAACGTCTCCTTTCTGTACACATTTTACTAGTGTATCCAGGCCTCACACCTTCTTGTTGAGACTCTGGCTTTCCCTGTCCAGCTCCTGGATGTGGAGCTGCTTCTCCTGCAGGTGGAGGTTCTCCTCTTTCAGTCTCTCTATAGAGGCCTGCAGTTCTCGGTTCTCTTTCTCCACCTTCAACACTCGACTGGAAACACACTCATTGAGCTCATGGACCAATGACTTGCGAGCTGTGGCAAAGAAAAATACTTTGCTTAGGACCTAATTTGGAAAATAACATTTGTGGATACAAAGAGAATCTTACTCTCTATGTCAGCGTTGTCACTGTTCTTTGTCAGCTGCTCCAGCTCCCAGCCGAGGTGAGCTGACTCGTTCATACTTTGTTTCTGTCCGATCTCCAGCAGCATGTTCTCTTCCACCAGCTCCTCCAGCCTCTGACGTTCGCTATCCCTCTCCTGAATAAACACAGATATGATGACATATAAAGTCACTAGTGTGTATAAAATGCAATAGCTAATTTTATTACTTTATTACTTATTTACTAACAATATTTTCTAAATTCTGCAGAATGTTCAAGTGTGCTCTAGAGCAGTGGTTCTCAACCCTGGTCCTCAACACAAGCTTTCCTGCTTGTTTTCCAACTATGCCTGCACTTACAGCTTCTGACTGGCTGAACATACCTGATCCAGGTAATCAATAGTGGGTAGGACAGGAATAGGTGGGAAAACAAGCAGGACAGGGTGACATTAGAACCAGGGTTGAGAACCACTAGTCTACAGTATAGGCAGGTTTGGCTTACGGGTGGATGTAAAGGTGACTATGATTTATTTTCTTTTTAATGTTAAAGATCAGATGTTGATTGATAATAAGTGTTAATAGTGCCCAACAAATATACCTGTATATGACTGTAATATGACAGATACAGAATATAATTTAGACATGGTAATATACCATTTCCAGGTCCTGTATCTTGGCTCGTAGTAACAGGTTGTCTTTCTCCAGGACGTGCAGTTTATCACAGCGTGCCCTGGAGGCCGACAGCTGCTCTTCCAAGAGCACCTTTGTTTCCATCAGAGTCAGGTTGTCTTCACGAAGCTCCTGAATGACCACACACACAGAAACACACATGTTGAGCGGCCTGCAAGTGTCAGGTCAAGTGTCAAGTCAGTCAGGCTTCATACTTCTTCAGTGTCTATTAACATTTGAAAATGTTGCAATGCATTTCAAAAACAAATCAAACCAATATGAAAAGCTCTTCTATTGTGTTGTAATATTATGGCTAAGCAGGTACTTGTGTGTAGTGCGATGCTGTGGTTGTACCTCCACTCTGGTCTTGTAGAAGTGAACATCATTGAGTTTCTCTTTGCATCGGGTCAGTTCAGTCTCCAGTCTGTCAACCCTGGCCGCTTTTTCCCTCAGAGAGTCCACTTCATCCCGGTACGCTCTGACAGAACGAGCCTCACATGACAGTGACTGGTTCTGAACCACACACACAAAACACGGACGCATCATCTGTCACAAACTTCGTTTGTTTGGTCATGAGTCTATGTGGCTGAAAAAAAATGTCTGATATAACACTGACATTTAACACTGAAAATTGACACTAATCAATGTCTTTATCTAATCTATTTAAAACTTATTACATCCTCAGCCTTACACTGAAACCACACAGTCCATTCAGAGTTTCTTCTTTTCTCCAGTCCTACAGATTTGAAACTACTGTTTACAAACAGGTTCTGACCTCTTGTTTCAGTCTCTGTAGCTCCTGATCCAGACGCTCCACTTCGTGTTTTGAATCCATCAGCTGTTCGGTCTTCTCCTCCCTGCAAACACATGCATGCACACATGCACACACGCACACACACAAATAACAGAGTGGCTTCAATATAAACTTTCACAATCCATCATTACACTGTATAATCAGCTCCACACTCTGGTTTAGCAGAAAACAGTAATGGGACTGGAGAAACATGCAGCAGACTGGTTGTACTGTCTTTATTTTACTTGATAAAAGAGTCTAGACTGTATATTTAGAAGAACAACTTCCAGTTGATATGTGGGACTGTGTAGTTAACCTCCAAATAGACAGCTTCCCTGTGTGATTACACTGTAGATTTAGAATAATCTATAATAATTTGCTGTAGAATGACTTCCAGCTGCTGATAGCATAACAGTGCGAAAACGTGCGACATCCACTGAAAGTTTTTGGACTGCTGGTGGGTAACAGTGCAGTGTGGACTGCTTCTCAACCAGACATATTACAGTATTACAGTTATATATGCAAGCTGACTGATGAATAGACTCACAGTTCTTGTCGATATCTGCGGAGCTTGGCCTTTGTATCAGCAAGCTCCACAGACAGATGCTGTTTCTCTTCTTTGTTCAGCCCCGCCACACTCACAGCGGACCCGCCGTTATTCAGTCCCACACCTCCAGAACCCTGCCCACGTTCTGGGCTGGTCATGCCCAGGTTTCTGCACCCTTCCTGGGGCTGCTGACTGGACAGGTAGTCCCTCTCCTGGGTCAGATCAACAATTACCTAAAAGACAGGAAATGTTTTAGCTAAATTTATTTCACATTGAATTACATACATGATATGGGAACAATGGCATCAGTCTTCCCTGACAAACTGACAAAACTGTTATTTAATTGTATACTTTAAAATACATGGAGTTCAATGTGGTTCTTGTGTTTGAATCTCAGTACCTCATTGGCTTTGTCTCTCTGGTCAATCAGTTGCTGTAATGATGAAGCCATGTTACGGGACAGAGGTTCCAGCTCCTCATGTGGAAGCTCTGCTTCTTCCTCCAGCCAGGACAAGTCGAGAACATTCATCTGGTTATGCGTGACCTGCAACAAACACACACAAAATGTATTGTTGCAAAATAAAAGCATAAGTTGACATTAGGAAACATTTCTTACAGACCTAATGTCAGCCATAAATTAAATAAATAACAGCTTGATATTTTATCCTCTTAATATTTTAAAACATTATTAAAAAAATCTGAAATTTAAGAACTTTAACAAGAGAGCTTAGGAAGGCAACCCTTACAAAAAATGAGTATATTTAAGTGTACTATTAATATACCTCTTTTTAGCAAAAAATGTGCAAGTATCCTTTCAGGTAAAGGTAAACTAAAAAGTGGTCTAATTTAGTCCCTAGAAATACTAAAATAGTATACTAGCAAGTATACTACAAGTACATAGAAGCATACTTAAAGTATTATTAATTAGTATTATTAATTATTAAGTATACTTAAAGTATACTTAATAAAATAAGTAATAAGTATACTGCTTTTTTGTAGGGGAACATGTATTTTATAGTCTCAGAAAAGCTACTAAGTGGAATTTAATTTGACTATGCTGTCTTAACAATTTACAGTCAAGTACATCATTTTCAGCATTTTGGCTCTGTACACTGCCACAATGGATTTGAAACTAAGCAGTCAATATGCCCTTTAGAATAACTGTAGACTGGAAGCCTTAGCCTGTATGAACAGTGCAGGAATTATAGGCTTTTCTTTAAATCACAGACCCCATCACAGTATATGGTGGTTAAGAAAACACCCTAAAAATATCTGAACTTATGTTCTACATGGATCACTTCAAACATTAAGGTTAAATCAGCTTTGTGCTTTACCGACCTCCTGGATGTGGGAGACGATGGTGGCTTGGGTCTCAATGTCTAGCAGCTTAATCTTCTCTATCATCTCCTCCTTACGCTCACACTGAGCATCACACACACACACACACACACAAACAGGAGCAAATAAAAATAGGAAAAGTATCTGAATTAAAGTACTAAATAAATAATAAGTTACAGTATGTTGTCATTACATTGGTGTCACATGTTTCATGCAGAATGTTTGGTAAATGTTTGCTGGGAGGGAGAAGGAGCCATTTTGTATAACATCAACAACATTTTCATGTGGTTATATCCACCCCTCCCTGCCTGTCTCTCTCTCTCTGTTTTCATTCATTACTGTCCTCTTTTATGGAACCTGTACAACCAGTGCAGACAGAGAGAGAGACAAAAGCAGGCAAATAAGGAAGCAGGGAGCGAGAAGGGGAACAGCCAAGGGCAAAGGAAAACAACTGTTTGTTGGGTTCAAAGTCATGGGAGAGGTGGAAATGAGACAACAAAAAGCAGAGTAACCGCCTGTGCCCCCCCTACCACACAACTGTCCTCTCTTCTTTGATTACAGGTTACCTAATC
Organism: Helostoma temminkii; assembly: GCA_900302695.1. Classification (NCBI taxonomy): domain Eukaryota; kingdom Metazoa; phylum Chordata; class Actinopteri; order Anabantiformes; family Helostomatidae; genus Helostoma; species Helostoma temminkii. The sequence continues at coordinate 27,930 of OMLM01009526.1, forward strand.
AACTCTTACCTGTTCTAACATTAAATTCAATGTTCAGTAACAGTTTACACTCCCAAACATGTTCACTTAAATAAGATATACAAAAATGTAAGCAACTGTTAGAATGCTCTCAAGCAAAGCTTGAAATAGCTGTAGTTAATACAGTTTCATAATCCCCTTTACTGTTACTTCAGTGAACCATTAATGTGACTCCACGTGTTTTTGAATCCTGCAGTCCCACCCTGCACCTTATCAGCAGGAGCGGCTGTGCTCAGACATGCAAAAACTAAACCAGGCACAAGTGCACTTCCTGGGAGAGACTGGGTGGCACGGTAAGCTGCCGAGTTTGGGTGTGTGTGTGCGTGTGTCTGTGAATCATATGTGTTACCTGGACAGCACAGCCTAGAATCAGCAACAATAGTCTTTTCAGTTCTTCCATGCTCTTGGCTGCAGGGAACAAAACATAGACATGCTGTAGATCACAAACAGTAACAATCCAAACCGTTGGCATTAGAGTTTATACATGCTACAAACACTAGAAGTCATAGTTCAGCAAAGTAAAAGAAGAACAATGAGTCTTTGAACTTATCTTTAAAGAAATGATTTAAAGGCCTCAGGCAGTGTTACACATAGAGCTAAACTTTCTCTGCTCACTACAGACTCTCTATTGTTAGATTTATTTTAAATAGATTTAACAGCAAACATAAATGTTGTCAACTCGCTTATGAACAATGACTGTCAAAGTACATTCTGGCTCATTACTGATTAATATTTACCACCTGCACACACACAAATCAGTAATTGTAATAGTAATAGTAATAGTATTTCTCTTCCTATCTTGTAAAGTTAAGCCAGTTGTTTTTTCAACTTTTGGTTTGTTTATTTATTTTATTGCTTTATTTAACTGTGACAGATTGCAGGCAGTAACACAGACAGACTGCAAATCAAACAAAAGGCTACTTTTTGCTAAATGACCACACTAAGATACTTGACATTCATGAGTGTGGGGACCATTACAAAAAAAGTATATTTACTTCTTCAAGTATATTTTTGGTACTTATTGGGACTACATCGGCCCACTCTTTAGTTTAGAAAAGTTTACTTGAGGTATACTACAAATAAACTTTATAGATACTGTTAGTTTACTAGTAATGTAATAGCAGTATACTTTCTAGATGATCATAATATTCTCTTAAAGTAAACTTTTTTCTTCCTCTCAGTTGATTAAAGTGCAATTCTGTATAATTGTTAATTGTTTCCATGCAGTATGACTTCCTACCACCTTGATAAACTGAAGCACAGCTGTGTCAAACATCACAGTTACTGATAGGCAGACTGCTTACCCATCTTACTAACGGTTATCAGTTTATAATTCAACAACTAATTACCGACCATACTAAGTCTGTTTAAAAGACAAAACACTATGTCACACAACCATTTGTGATAAATCATTCATTTATAACATTAATAGTTATTTTCTTATAAAGTTAAACTACTGAAATCTCTATCTATTTGTCAGTATACTTAAGTATAAGTACAAGCTTAGGCCAAGTATACTTAGTACTGAAATACCTCTGTTAAGTACATAAAAAGTAAACTGAAAGTATACTTGCTCATTTTTAGTTTAAAAGAAGTACACCAATAGTATATTCTTTGTTTTCATAAGGGGAGGTGGTGTTCCCCACTAATTCTTCATGCTTACAACAAACCTAGCGGAACATCTTCATAATTGTGCTCATCTCTGAATCATGTTTATAAATAGGGCTGGGAGATTTGGGCAAGAAAAGCCTTCCCGTTTTTAGTCTTATGGGCAACTCATGATTTTTTTTTCTGTCTACATGTACTTGAGATGAAATCTTATTCGAAAACAGTTTTATTTATTAAAGCTATATATCGTTCTCCAGAAACTAGGGCCATGTGCCAGTGACCTACACTTGGCACTGTCCCTGAAAAATTGAAAGTCTCAACATTTATAAGTCATAGAAGAAACTTCCATGCTTATGGATTTGGATTTACAGTGGAATGTACAAAGCTTGTTGTGTACGGATGTGTTACCTGATAATGGATCCTTGGCGATGCAGAGGATGTTGGGAAGGGGCATGACTATTAACTGCTTTAAGTTCTCCTTTAGCACAGATGAAGCGGGTGGAAAAGAGAGAGAGAGAAAATTAATTCTCAATCCTACAGTGATGATCAAACTGTTCTTAAGGTGGTGTAACTGACAAACTCTGAAGGGTTCAAATGGCCTTATCACAATGGAAGTTATATATTTAGATTATCTAAAAGAAGAGTCTGAAAGCTGAAAGCAACTGGACTTGTTGTTTCTTGTTAGGTCAACTTAACAAGAAAAGTCCAGTTATGTTTGCCATGATACAAAGTGGCATAAACAATCAGTGTGTGGAAGCAGAGCTCACTGTATCTAAATAGTAATGTAAAAGAGTTGCTCAGCTTCGATCAAAACACATATTATAGAAATGAATCAAAGTCCAGCCACCAAGTAACCCACACGTGTGTGTGTGTGTGTTTGCGTGTGTGTGTAATTGTGTAAAGGCAAGCCAACAGGAAAAACCCTCCTATCAGACAAAGAGAGACTGTGTGTGTGTGTGTCAGGAAAGAAGCAGGCCAGTAGGAGGGAATGCTTTCCATTCGACAGTATCCTCTCCTGTCCCCCAAACACACCTGACTGCCCAGACAGGCCAAAAAAAATATGAGACAAATATTATATATATACAAATATATATATATTTTTTCATCAACTTAATTAATCAAATGCATCATTTGTGTGAGTATTAGCTATTTCCATAGCAACTACAGACACTAAAAACCCATTTACATTTTTTTCAAACTTTTAATATGACCTGTGTGTGTGCCTATATTTAGACAGTCACAACTAAATGAGATACAGCTCTCTGGTCTTGAGTGTCATCTGCCAACCAGACAAATAAAAGCATGATCAGTTTACACCACAGCCTCCACTGAGCTGCAGGGATGGCTTTGAGGTGCTGAGAAATACCTGTGGATACGGTTACACTGGACTGTACACCAGGAGGTAATGAGAGAGCCAACCAGTCTTTCTCTCTCTGCCGCTCACACAGGCTCTGGACAGCGTGAATAAAACATGTGAGCTGGCTAACATATGTCTTTAAGGCACAGAGTCAGTCTGGAAGCTTCAACACAAACTTTGTTTGTTTCATCAAGACACATGACAGTCAAGGTCAACGACAAGAATGAACTCTGAAAGAACAAGAGATAATTTGTTGATGAGATGTTGGTTTTCCCGTTGCTACAGTTGGCTGGTATAAAGCCTCAGTAGCTGTTGTAAAATGAATAATTAATAATTCAGCTTGTGGCTTTGTGCCAATAATTCAAATGATGTAACTGTGGACACAACATATTCTTTTTTCAATCCATAGGTTATCATGTTATGCAATCTGTCTGTATGGCCCACTGAAGTGTTTATCCTGGTTTTTCTGATAACTGTCAAGTGTGTGCAACTTCAAGATCTAAAGTTTAGCCAGGCACAGCTTTCCTGTGGCTCTGACAGCATAATCAGCAAAAGCTATGAGAGGATAGAACACGATTTATGCATGTAAACATTATAAACTAGTTTATATGTAGATTGTCTGTGCTGGAGGGTCTATGTGTGGAGCATGATCTGCTGTGGCAATCCTGACCATGGGATATGACAAAAGTCAAAAGTCACAAAGAAAAATAAATAAATAATTACCCCACAAAGCTCCAGTGCGTTGTGATTTCAGTTTTTATTCTATCTTGACTCTTGCATCACTTAGAACCCTGTAAGTTCTGGTAATAAAACTAGAATCCCCCCTACAAAAAAGTAGTATACTTAAAGTTTATTTTATTGAGTATACTTCAAGTATAGTAGGCATACTTCCATGTTCTTCTAGTATACTAATTTAATACTTCTTGGGACTAAATTGGCCCACTTTTTACTTTACCTTTATAGTTTAAGTACATAAAAAGTATACTGAAAGTATACTTGCTCATTTTTAGTTTAAAAGAGATACTAATAGTATACTTGAATATACTTATTTTGAAAAGGGCCAAACAACATAAAAAAGCAGTCAAACTCACAAGACTGAAAATTCCACAAGCTAAAATTTTTAAGTTTCAGTAAGTATGAAGTGGTACTGTTGTGCTTCTGTATTGTAGCATTAATCATAGCATGTTTGGACAGAATAAAAAGTGTGCACCATGTAATTATCAGCCACAATAACTACAGCATGTAGCATGGAAATTTGAGCGTGTTCAGCCTGGTGTGTCCAGTGTGGAAAAAAAAGATGGCTTTAATGACACGTCCAACATCAGCATTAACTATCAGCTTGTTTATTATAGATGAGATAGATAGACTTACACTATCCTCCCTGGCTAATACCACCTGTACCCATCAACGCATTACCCACCTGTCAGTTACTTCATACTGTCAACATTATACTGTGGGTTATAACTGCCTGCGACCATATGAAATATGTGTGGTACTGCAGCACCACACTAATACAATGTTACTCAATCAGCAATGTTCTGCTGGATACTTAAGGCACAGCCGTATTACTGTATAACAGGGGACCGGTGGCTGCAGGTCAACTTACTTGAGCAAGCCTTTGATAAGTTGATCAAGTCTACCTGAGTTTGACCTTCAGGTGATGAAAGCAAAGTTTATGGTCAACGACACTAGTTTGGATTCATTTGGTTGCTGACCTAAAAAAAAAAAAAAAAAAAGAGTCTCAAATGTGTCTTTTTCATTTCACGTCAGAGCTTCTAGTGTTTCCAAATCCTTCCAAAACTTTCTCATTATTTCTAGTGTAACATGAAAATGTCACAGATATTTAATGTTGTCTCTAAATTTGGACCCTACAGCCTTTCACATCATGTCTATTTTTGTGGAAGTGACCACAAATACTACTGCTGCTGAATAAAGTGAATGCCAACGTCTAATCAAAATGCACTCTGGGTATGCTATCGATAGCTGAGATCTATACATAATCTTCCGCAGCAACATCACCAGCAGCAGGATTTGACACATCAAACTGTCAAGCAATCAATACAGCCTGCTACACTGACCCATATAGACACATACACACACGCACAAGGCCTAAATCATTGCCCCACTAACACACTGGGCTCACATTTCTAATCCGAGATCAATAAAATGGCAGCAGTTAAAAGCACATCAGACTCTGGCGGAGGCACTAGCTTCTGTGTTCCACAATCTTCTCACCACTTTCTTTGAAATCCACTGATCTCCTCCTTCTAAAGCCACATTAAAATATCACAGAATGTATCTCTGTCAAAAAAAGGGCATTTGAAAATTTGTTTCACACAAATGAAAAAGATATTGTGCTGAGATGTAACTAAAAAAATATACAACCATACCACAAACAAAAATCAACTTCGTGAAGGGTGTTGATTTATCACGGGAATAATTTTAGACTGCTTTAATAGTTTCCACGTGGCGTTCCTAATAGACTGATAACTTAACCTGAAACCAAGTCTTGGCCATTAGTAGTTGTGAAAACCAGCCTCACAGTGAGGAAATATTTTAATCCTCACACTGATGACATCAAACTAAACTTTGTCCACACAACTGCAGAAATACATGGACAGACACACACACACACACACACAACAGCAGTTGACCTTGACAATAGCTGCTGGTTAGTTGGGGCGATAAAACTCTCAGCAAGACTGACCAGTGTCTGCACACATGTATGTATGTGCACGCACACACACACACACGCACACACACACACACACACACACACACACACACACACACACACACAGAACACATA
>OMLM01009526.1:33741-57298 GCA_900302695.1 Helostoma temminkii
GTGCCAATACTGTAAGCCACATGGGAGAGGGGTGGTGGTCAGGATGGTAAAGGCAGTAGTAGTGGATGTGGGCCAAGGCTAACACACACACACACACACACACACACACACACACACACACACACACACACACACACACACAGAGCATTACGATCCACCCTGCCTGGGTGTGCATCAATGTGTTTTTGTCACTGTGTGGATGCATTTTAGTCTGGTACCATCGTTGTGAGGACATTTTTGTCATGGAATGCTAGAGAACACATGAGTGTCCTCACAGCTACAGTACACAAAAGCAAGTGGATGTGTGTGTGTACAAAGTAAGCCAGAGGATATGGAGTTCAAAACTTCCCATGTAAGTTCAGGCATTTGTTCTGCACTTCCCACGGTAACCAGGGAGGGGTAAAGTGAGAGGGAAAAGGAGTGTGAGAGAGAGAGAGAGGGAGAGAAAGAGCAAAGGCCGAGTTGTGCTTAAGTTACGACACAACAATCACATCTCTTTCACACGTTTTTGCAGGTGCTGTTAAAGTATTACAGACACTATTTGGTGCAAACACACCTTTATTTTGAGCTCATACAACAGCATATCTGTGTTATAGCATTTTTAATTTTAAACAGCTATTGCCATGAAATATTTCCAGGATATCCTGTAAAATGTGTTACACGTTAAAAAAGTGGCCATTGAAATGCTACGTAAAAGACTTGTTGCCAACAATAAAGACACCAGGGACCACTAAAGACAGAGATGTCTGCTGCTGATCTCTTACATAGGTTGCTGGTGTGCACTGTGTATGTGTCAGATTTTCATAAAATTATAGATCTGATAAGACAAGTTTGTTCACTTACTACGATGCTGAATATAGGTTTAGATGCAAGTGACATTTAAAGGGGTACTACACCCTAAAAGGCACACATGGACAGGATGGGAGAGGTCATAAAACAGACCAATAATGAACATTTTAAAATCAACTAGCAAAATGTACTGTTAGCTTGCTTGACAACAATTGTTATGGCTACCACCACCACCACCCTCATTCAGTTAGCAATTCTGTCGGCCAAACACAGTAGGTTTACATGATTAAACAGACAAAAGCTATTAGAGAATGTAACCAACAAATAGTATTAAATAGTAAGTAGTATAAACAGTATTTCTAAAGCATTGTCTAAAGACTCACTGATTAATTACCTATTGATAAACTGTTGTGTTGAAAACCCAGCAAGATTGTAAAAGAGCGTAAACAGCTTAGCATTCAGAGACTACAATATCAAGTTACTGTGCTTCATACAATAGAGAAGAAACAGAAGGGAGGTGGCAGACATCCCTCCTCTCTAAACACACACACACACACACACACACACACACACACACACACACACACAGTTTGACCTTTGTCACCAGGGAGACTGGGAGATTTCACTGGACCAGCCTGTGTGTCTACTGGGACATCATCTAATTAGAAGAAAGCCAACGCCTAGCCCCATATGATCAGCTGAGTGTGTGTGTATGTATGTGTTGCTCTCACAGATGATCCCATGTCTCATAAGTCTTTGCATGCACGTGTGTGGGTGAGTAATGTGCTGGGGCCAGGGTGTTTGACTACGGTTACAGATTAACCATTGTGGCAAATTAACCATGTGCACCCCAGAATGACCCACTTTGTGAAGTGTACACACATCCACAGTGAGCAGCACTTCTGTTACATCTGACCTGCATGAGCTGCACACATGCACAATCCATGTTTTACCATGTTGCTTCTTTATGTAATCTGTGGCATGTGTTGTCTGATAGTACCATGAACCAAAAGCTGTCTCTAGTCAGTAAAATAGCATATATACTTTCTGAAGACATTACAAGGTTCTGCTGGGTTATGGCATCAACCCTAGACAGTGGCAAAGAGAAAAAATAAATCTTGACTAGCAGAGTTTACCAGAAGGCTTGTGAGAGACTGAGCCAACTACAAGAAGGTTCTATAGTCTCTGCAGAACAAAACAGAGCTCTCTGGCCATCAGACTAGAGGCTATGCCTGGTGAGGTACCAGTTCAATTATTGTGAAGGGTTCACAGTTTGCTGTGAATGTACATAGTGAATGGATAGATGGTGATTCACAGTAAACTCTCTCATTGTTGAACTCAGTGGAGTTTCTTTCCTGGGAGTCCACCATTGTTTCTGGGTAAACAGTAAAAACACCAGCATGCTAAAAACAGGCAGCTGCTCTGAGGAGACAACCGTCTAAAGAGTTACAGTTTGCATTGTGTTTTAAAACACAACATGGCTGTTTTTTTCCTGATGACTCCTGTGTGCTATTCACGCAATCAAGTGTTTTCACTTAACTCTGGCTGAGACATTAGCTTAGTGCTACACTGGGAATTACATGTCAGTCAGCCCCTCAGAGAGGCTGAATGGAACAAAAGTGAAACAACCATATGTATGAATCACAGGTTGATAAGACTGATCTACCCAAACAGATTTTATTTATGTAATTTTGAAGTGTTATTTAAAACCAGTTCTCAAAGTAGAGGCACAGTGTTGGTCTGTGTTGATGTGCTTCATTCTCCTATTAAATGAGAAGCTGAAGCTACTAAAATCGTCATGTCATGTTATGTCGTTGTTATGTCTATCACTGAAACACGTGGATCTATAGCTCACTGTGTATAACTGCTTTAAAGGCAACAGGCCAATTGATAGTTTACAAGGACAAACTATCAAATAATCCTACAGATTTAAAACACCACCAACTTTGCATGCAAGTTTAGAGATTAGAGAGTGTGTGTGTGTATGTCTCAGCATGACATGACTCCAGCTCAGCCAAATCAACTGCATCTGAGCTTCTTATCTCTGGTTCATACAAAAGTTACACTGTGTACATGCATGCAGGATTTATGATTCTGACCAATGGCTGTGATTAGCTTTGAGAGATTGGTCACATTAAATCATTGGGCTTGGCATTAGTACACACGCACACACACACATGCATGCACACTTCTCATTGGCTCGTTTTATCAGTGCTAATGATTTTGGAAGTAAAACTTGTCAGCTAGGGCCTTCAGGCAGTTTTCACTATTTCAGTGCGTAATGACAAAGGATATTACTACATGAGGACAACTGGCTGTAAAGTCTTAAAGTGTGTGTATGTGCATATACAAAACTAACGTGGTGATTAGCGTTCAATTTCATAAGGAACAACTTGCAGTTGTTTGACTACTGTTTTATAACATACCTGGTTTAGCTTAGTGGAGGTAAGATGTGATATGATTAGTGAAAACACCAAGTTTAGGGATAAATAATTGTACAACAAAGACATTTCAAACACTTATTGGGTGTCATGGATTTACAAAAGAGAAGAAAAAGCGTTTGATCAAACTCAAAGCCCTCGTCCACCAGAATGTATGCAAAGCACAGTATAAATAGCTTTGTGTTTTCCATAAAGTGCAACAGTCCTTGTGAGTAAATATGTTTACAGAGCAGTTATTGTGTTACACACTCCTGTACAGAGTAATTGTGAATTATGACTCACTCCACTTAATAGGCCACAGTGTGAGTGTACTTTATGGCACGATAACATGTCAAAGGTCAAACAGACTTTTTTAGATCTTACTGTGCAAACTGATTCATCACTGGTGCACCAAAGGTTTCCACTTATCCTCTCTAGATCATCTGAACTCCAAGCTGATTAAAGCAACACAAAGCACTGCGACAAACACTTTGGAGGCTTTACAGAAAACACATAAGTTACATTAAGTTAGCAAAAGCCTCACACTGAGCACTTGTTTCTGTTGATTTGACTGTACTATCTCACTTCCTGCTACTATTGATCATCGCAGATTATCGCTCATCATGCGAGCACACTAGCAAAATGTTGGCCAACAAGTTTAAGGATGTAATGATGTGAATCATCAAAATGGCAAACACAAGCTGCTGCTGAGGTCTGGAAACATATAAGAAAGTCCTGTTGTGTGTTAGCCTGCGGGCCTGTCCGTGTTTCTAACATAAAAGAGAAATGAAACACACACAAACAGACGCATCCTTTCACCCTTTAAGTTAGTCAGCTGATGATACAGTAAGAGCTCCATCTCTTAACCAATACATAAATAAATGTGGATTAACGCAAAATACACCGAGTATGGTTGTTTTGGACTTTTTTCATCTAAAAGAAAACCATTTCAGTGTTGGTGGGAATAACTGACTGCCAACAGAATGCACATAAACTACGGCAACATCCATCCATCCTCAGTGTGTGAGCATACCTGGTAGTACGTCCTGATGTGTCTGATGAGAACTGTCAGGTTGTGAAGGCGAAGCGACACATCATTGTTCACATTCTTGTTCAGCCTTTGATTGGTGGGGCTGGGGTCACTATGGAAACACAGAAACAACACAGGAGTGCTTACTGACGTTATTAGGGGTATTTAAGACGCACGTCATCTCTCACACACATACATAAACTCCTGTGCCAGATCCAGGGCAACTAGTGTGGCAGGGAAGGATTTACGCTCACATCAACACGTTTGCCTGTGCCAGACTGATTTACATATGAACAGGGGGTGTGTAAGGCAGTCTGGCTGACCTACTATCACTGCCATGAAGTCAGTTTGTTGCTGGAACTCACTTCACTTCTAACAGAAACCATCTGAAATATAAAGAAGCTAGCAAACATTAAGATGGGCTGTTCACCATGAGCTCCTGGGCTTCACATGGCTGAGGTTGGCTACATAATAATCAAACTTCAAGTTCTTCTTACAACTGACTGTTACACACTTTGTGGTCTGGGTACATTTGTAGCACTGTGAATACTTAGCACTAAGAGGTAAACTGACTGTTTCACTGCTTTCATAGTTCATCTGCTTCAGTTACACTCCAACTGAAACTCACACAGACCACTTAAAGCATCTTCTCTCTTCCACAACGTTTACTGTTCATGTATAATTTACTCCAGTTGTTATCAGCACTTGCACATCAGCTAAAACTGACACTTACTTGAAGTACTTGTGATGGTACCTTTCTTTACTTTTCCACAGTTTTAACACCTTGCATTACTTTTACTCAAACCGATACTTCACTCTGTACTGACACTGACACTTGACTTTCTTTTACCACTTCTATTACCAGCACTAAGCATTGAACTGCAATATGACTGCACATGCTGCCACAACAGACTGACTGATTTAACAGCTGACTGGTTCTCTAACTGACTGATTTGCCAACCCTTTCTAAGTGGCTTTCCTTTAATATTCCTCGTGGCTCTTCCATGCTGACCCTCCTCTGTAACCCACTTAACCCACTTTTACATAAACCCCTACCAAGCCTTACCCCCCCACCTCACCCAAATCACCAGAGCCTACATTCAGAGTACGGAGAACAATAGCATGATTATCATTGTTTCTGAAGACAATAACTAACATATGAACATGTGGTCTGATTGGGGGCACGGGGATGTCTGGATGGGGGAAGATTGAGATTCCACATTAGAAGCTTTCCCACTAAACAAATATGAAAGGAAATGTCTGACATTCCATATTTTCAACAAACCCCATGAAAACAAAAAAGACAAAAATCGACTGAACATGTACCAAAAACACGTTTGTTGCCAACAAATGCACCATTTCCTCCAGTTTGAGCAATGTTTGTTAAAAATTACAATGGCTGGTGTAGGAAATCACTGAACCTTTGAAAATTATAACATTTTACACATAGTGGTGAATTTAGGTTTGTGAATCATTTTAAATGTTTTCTATTTCAGCAAAATATGACAAAATGTGATCTGGTTTTCACAAATGCCCTAAAACCAAAACAATAACACTTAATTCTATAAAAATCTTTAATATTTGTGTGTAGGGAGAGTTTATGAACCTTTAGTATTATAATAATTAGGGAGGTTAGAATCAAGTGTGACTTTCTCTGAAGCAAAGCAACCTAAAGACTACAGCCAAAACTTCACTCTTTGTCCCTCCGGTCTAGTTTCAGTAACTATGTCACTCAACTCACAACCCCCATGGCAAGTCTCTTAGCTACCATTAGCTGTTACCTGAAAAGATGATATGCAGGCATTACCTCAGTGAGCTGCATGAGAACGCAAATGTCAGAAGTCAGAAGAAGTTTACCCAGACTTTATCCTGTGAGCCCCACCAGTACAAAGTCTGGGTAACCCCCTGCCTGACTGGCCAAATGGCAGTACTGCAACCTAGTATTTTTTTCCCACAGGCAACCATAACACAGGGATGAGCTATAAATATTATCATGTAAACTGACTCATTTTATGCTCCCAATAATTTGATCCACTAAGTGCCATATCACGTAGAAAGTCTGGTAGAGCCACAGAAGCGTGATTAAAGAGTGCTGGCTCTATGGCCCAAAAACGGAAGAGCAAGAGGGAAATCAGGCTAATTTTAAAGTCTGAAATTCAGAAGAGTGAAGAACTATTTTGCTGATAAACAGCTTCTTAGACCGATCACATTTTAAGTCATATTTACTATATACAAAAAAGAGAAAAGATTATACATTTTCAAGCAACACAACATTTGACCTGATTTTGAAGAGCTACATTTTGAGTGGGACTCATTCTTCCATCTTTAATTGTGAGAGGAACGTTTTGGACATGATAGGAAGGTCATATTTAAGGATAGTGGATGCTATCACATGTATATCCTCACCTTGCCTTATAAAGCATCCTCTGGTGTTTGAAATGCATGAGTCTGCAATAAAACCCTGTACGTCCATAACTTAGTGCAGCAATACTTTGAAATTTGTGACTCATGCGTCCTTTTTGTGATTTCTCATAGAGCCACACAGACTACTGAACTAACTGAACATCCAGTCTCTATATTGTGCTTGTCCGCTAGAAACCCAGGGCTCAGTGGAAACTGCAGCTCAGCTCTAAGTGGACTATAAATGACAAAACTCACACTCTCTCTTATACACCATTTCTTGATGCAATCTTGAGTCGCACATCTGGCTGTGACGTTTACAACCTGAAACCAGTGATGCCAGGATGTGGTCGCGCAAAACACACTTGAACAGATGCACACAGGAAACACTGGATTAACACACTCACTGCTCATATACCAAGTCCAGACATATAAAAACACACACCAAATTTTACCGACTCATGCAAATACACCACAAAATCTCTTAGTCTGTTTGCTGCTACCTACATGTGTGTCATGATCTTGTGCAGGAAGACGCCATCCACCAGCTCCATGAACATGCTGATGCGTTCCTCTGAGCCAGCGTTGTCACATGAACCTAAAGGGCCCAGCGTCCTCACCTAGAGACACACAGGTTAAAGACAGCAGACTGTATCACAAATGGAAATACCATTTTTTTCCCAACTAAATAGTAGCATATTGATCTACAGTGTCTGGGTAGTGGAGCTAGTGTTTCAGAGTCTGTAGCCCAGTCTTCTGCTGCCAATTTACAAGGGTCTATGTTAATAATTTTATTTCTCTAAGTAAAATCCCTTTTCTTTTTATTTCCCCTTCTTCATCTTTTAAGCATTTTTAAGCATATTTATAGCCAAACTAAACAGAAAGTATGAAATTAAGCATGGTAACCACTGCAGCAGCCACAGGTAAACAGAGCATGCACCTCAAGATAGGGTGCCTCCGCTCCCCCAACATGCAACACTGTCGGTTTGGTGTATGTTGGTCTTAAGAGAGCACTGGGCTGGGATTCCACCACGCAGCTCAAGTCAGGGGACGTTATTGAAGTCAAGACTATACTCACAATGATACATCTACTACTCTAAAGAGGGCTAGGACAGGTCAGGGTCTCTAAGACTGAGCCTTTTCTTAGTTCAATTAGTCATTGAAGCACCAGAAATGTTATGTGTATTTGCAAATGATACTGCAATCCTTTACTTTTTACAGATTTTGCTGAGAGAGTAATGCTCTCTTTGTGAGAATGCTCTGATCCACACAGTGGAACAGCTGGAGGCTGCCCACCACAACCACAGCCTGATCTCACAGCCACTGAGCAGCTCCACTGGAGCAGTTGGACTAAAGACAAGCACAGCTATTTTGTTTTCCCCTACCAGGCATGTCCTAAACTCTGGTTGAGGGGTACAAATCCAATCCAGGGATTTTATCTGCAACATTTTAATCAAAAACACATTTCTGACATAAATGTGTTCAGTAAAACTGAGAGAAAGTGGCTGTGTGAAAGTTCACTTTTTTACAGTGTGGCAATTGTGTTTGTCTGTGTCCAACAAAGACGGGAAAAATTGGTGGGTGACCGGTCAGGTCAACAGGATGTGAGGTCATGAGGAAAGAGGAAGAACCCTGGGGTTAATAACCTGTTGACTGCTCTGCTGGTAGTCTGGGCTGGAGGACAGCACAAGATGAAAACAAAGTGGGAATTAATAAAGTTTGTGCATGAATAATTAGTAGGTTATAGATTTTTTTGTTTTTTTCACTTATTTGCTGTGAAGCATCTAAAATAAAACAAACATAATGAAAACAGATTATAATGGTTTTCATTAAATATACAGCACTGTTGTTTTCGCAACACTATTATGACCATATATGTATATTTCTTAATCTCTCTATTAGAGTAAAGTGACAAATATTTAGCGTGACCTCTCTAGAGGAATATGGGAAGGTCAAGAACTAAAACAGGAGTGAAGACCTCAGAGTTTCCTCTTTAAGAGACCAGAAGAAATCCAGCAAGGACCTGGCTTAGCATCTGGCAGCTTCATCAGATGCTGCCGGAAGGATGGTAAATTGATCCTTCCATAGTGTGAAGAAGCTTGATTAAGAACTTTGTGTGTTTCTGGTTGTTCTAATGTAAAACAAAACTAAGAAATAAGTGTATACGTCCATCATAACATAGCTAAAACTAATCTAATGGTGACCTGAGACAGTACCGTATCTTTCAGTAAATTGATGTGCGATAAAGATGGCTGTTCTGAACAGTGAAGGTATTTTGGGTGAATTGTGGGAAATGTGTGTGTAACAGAAACCTGAGGTGTAGCAGCTGTGAGCAGTGAAACACAGGAAACAGATAATGATTTTTTTGACAGTTGGTATGATATATAAATATGGAAAGTCCCAGACACAGCAAGTAAAATCTTTCAATGGACCAGAACCTTAAATTTTTACACATAAAAAAAGCTTTCCCCTGTCACTGTGAATAAAAACAAAACCTAACTGCAAAAACGACTTTAGTGAACTTTATCATGTGTGAGCCAGCGCTGTTTGCTAGTGTCTACTAGTTAAGGAACAGATGCACCTGACCTGAAACAGGAAGGAGAAAGTCAGAGGCAGAGGTCAGCAGCTCGTGTGCATCCCACTTACCCACATCACCAGCGGCGACTCCATGAAAGTGGCCAGTAACTCGGACAGAGTCACATCCATGGTTGCTCAGCGGCTTTCGAGCCCGCTATCAATCACTAGCTAATCAATAATCCACCGATCAATCAGTCGATATCCGCAGTGGGCTCGCGGTTCAGAACAAAGCCCCCGCGAGGCATGGATCCCCCCCTGTGCACGAGTCACACCACTATTGTCTCGCGCTGTCCCGTTTCCCTAAACACTGGGTTTAAAATTAAAAAGCACGTTAAATGTGAATAAAACCGGTCCAAGTGGCCCCACATGCGCTCACACGCCCCTCCGAGTCACTTGTGTTAGTTTTTAGAAGAAATATCCAGTAGACCAGTAGATTTTTTCGCCTGAAGGTAAAAACACTCGACCCAAACTTCGCAGCACAGTTGTTCGCGTTGCCAAGGCTACACGACTCGGTCCGTAAAGTGGTAAAAACGCCGTGAAATAATAAAAGCAAAATAAACCAAGTACTACAAAGTACAATGCGCAATAAATGAGGACAGAGTAGGCGAAAATGATAGTTTCCGTTGTCTGCTAACGTTTCATGTCCACCAGTACTCCCAAGCTCTCCTCCGCTACTCTCCATCAACCTGACTGAGAGCAGGGGCAGGGGGGAATTTGCTAACAACGCTACTGACCAATCCGCTACTGCGAAAAGCGCGAATCCCACCCTATGAGACAAACCAGCCAATCACAGGCGCAGTTTGTTTGCCTGCACTCGGCAGCCAAAGAGTTTAGACGAAACAAGATAGTGAACGTCTTCAAAAATGCTTTTTGAAATGCACGCTGGTTAGGTAAATATAAAGTAACGAATGTAAGGAATTTAAGTAACGTTAAATTAAATAGTCTTAAAAAGCACATTTATTATCTTGGTAGACTTAATACAATAATTTCTTCAATAAGAATACAAAAGATGACCAGAATATTATGATGCTGTTGCCAGTGAACTGATAATGAATTCTATATATTGTTAATTCACTATCACGATTTATCATAAGAATAGGAATGGATATTATCCTGATATCCTGCCATAGTAATTAGCCTATTGTTCTATCTCTAGTTAATCTGCATTCTGTCCAACTAGTGTACTAGTGTACGTCCAGTGATTTGCAGACTTTCATAAGTACAGGAGCTCAGATGATTAAAAAAGTTATGAAAAAGTTTTGTATAGAACTTTACATTAACAGTGGTAATTCAAAGTGCTTCACATCTGCATAAAATCAAACTGGCTAAATTAGTAAGACCAAATCAGCCACAATTAACACATAATGTCAAATGTGGGCCTTGCCTCTGTGGGCTTTACAAACCACTCCGCAGAGACACCCTCTGTCAGACCTTCAGCTTGAATAAGGAATATTTACTATTTATTCAATATGCCACTTTGGGTTAAATAACTTAAATATTACAACAAACTATTACATTAAAAGTAATTTCCAGGCTTCAGTAAGTTCCAGCTAAATTCCTGGAAGTGTACCTCATAGGGCAACCTTGCTCAGCATATACAAAAAGTAAAACGCTGTGGGTCTGAACTCTACCAGACAGATATGATTTGATCCAGTAATAAGTGCAGACATCAAAACTCACTATGAACAGCTTATTTAACAAAATATTATAGAAAACAGTGTCAAAGGCCTCAGCCAGATCTATAGAGTGCAGCACAGTATTGCTTTTTATCAAGTGAGTGCACTACAGTATGTCATCCATGACAGGGTTAGGCACTGCTGTGGTTGTTGTCCTATGAGAAGGTTTAGTATTCTATACAGGCAGAACAATTTGGATATGAGCAAAGGTCAAAATGTATTATTGCCAAAAAATTGGGTGAATCAGTTTTTGCAGTGAACAAACACATAGATATTGGGAGTGAATCATCTTGATCCGTCTTGTGACTCTCTTGATCTTCAAACAGGTTGAAAGGGAAACCAACCCATCTGTACAGTCTGGAGCACAAAGGCCAAATGCAAAGTAGTAGTAACTGATGACATGACATGAAATGAAATGAGAGAGGAGCTTGCACAAAAACACCCCAATGCATAAATAACCAGCTTGTAGTTTGGCATATTTTTATATATCTTAAATGCACTTCTGTACAGTCTTCAATTTAGTATGAAAACAGCTGGCTATGTTGTAAACTGACACATCTAAAGAACATGGTCCAGTTGCCCAATCCAAGTTCACTGACCTTTACAGAGGAATTTAATGGTGAAACAGAGTGTGGTGTGTTGGTGCTGATCTCAGTGCAGTCTGGCTACCTTGCATGTGGAGGAGTGAAGAGGGGGAGTGAGGGGATTTCTGTGAAACCCTCCAAATTAGAGCTTTTCATCAGACAACAGCAGGCAGTACTTACGCAGACCCACCATGTGGAGAGTGAATGTTGTTCTACTTCACACAGAAAGCTGGAGAGGAGCACCACTTTGTGGCGTGTTGGCGTTAGCACACCTTGTTTTAGCTCTGCGTCCCTCAGTGAACACAGGATTTCAGCTTGTGGAAGTTACTGTGCATGTGTCCCTTTAACATTTTTCATAGACTGCAATTGTAACACTTTGTTCAAAATTGTTGTACATAATAATGCAGATATTTGTTATCAATAAATCATTAAAATGTCCTTATAGTTAAATTATTTTACACTCCTGTAATTTTATACTTGCTTTAATAAACGCTTTTCAATATTTGACATATTTATTTATACACATCTTTCAGCAGTTAACTGACACATATTATTAACACTTAATGAAGTTTTCAAACTTCTGTTTTCTGTCACGTGTCTTACTGAAATGACAATAAAATAAGAAGTTACTAAATATTTATTAACAAAAAGTTACATACTGTAGCTTTATGATGAGTTTCTAAGCTACAAACCAACTAGTACAGGAGTCATACCAGAGCAATACACCATTATGAGTCTATGAATGAAAAAGCTCTGAGGTTGTTTAAGTCTCTATACAAAATGCATTATGGGAAATGTAGGACTCAGCATTTTCAGATCCATGACATATCAGCCTCTCCAGCTTTCACTTTGCCCCTAGTTCAAAGGAAAAGCAGTGCTAAATTGCTGTAGTGTCCCTTTAAGAAAATGTTGCAACTGAATAACGTAATATAAATATGTAAGGTGAAATCAGTGTTTGCATTAATATTCCCTCCCTTCAGGTCAGTATTTAGTAGATGCACCTTTGGCTGCGATCACAGCACAGAGTCTGTGTGGACAGGTCTCAGTTAGGTTTGCACATCTGGACACATCTGGAAGTTGATGCCATTTTTCTTTACAAACCTGCTCAAGCTCTGTCAGGTTGTGTGGGGATCAGGTGTGAACAGCCCTTTTCAAGTCCATCCACAAATTATCTAATGGATTGAGGTCTGAGCTTTAACTTGACCACTCCAGTGTCAAGTTCACCTTGTTGTCAGTAAACCATTTCTGAGTAGCTTTCACTGTATGCTTCAAGTCATTGTCTTTCTGGAAAACAAGTCTTCTCCCAAGCTATAGTTGTCTTGCCGACTGAATATGATTGTCCTCCAGGATCGTCCTACATTTTGCCTTATTCATCTTACCCTCTACTTTAACAAGCCTTCCATGCCCGGCTGCTGAGAAGCATCCCCACAGCATGACGCTGCCACCGCCGTGTTTCACAGTGGGTATGGTGTGTTTGTGGTGATGTGCAGTGTTTGGTGTCCTCCAAACATAACGTCTTGTCTTATGGCTGAAAAGCGCCATTATTGTCTCATCAGACCAATGAACCTCCTTCCACTTGACCATGGAGTTTGTCACATGCCTTTTGGTGAACTAAAGTCGTGATTTAACAGAGTGAACTCTGGGGGATGTTCAGTGCTTGGGAGATTTTTACTTATGCTCTTCAATGACCTGTTCTCTGAGTTGTGTTATTTGTCTTCATGGTGTAGTGGTAACCAGGAATAGTGATTAACCAGTGACTGGACCTTCCAGACACAAGTGTCTTTATACTGCAGTCACTTGAGACACATTCACTGCACTCAGGTGATCCCCATTTTACTAATTGTGGGACTACTAGCACCAAATATCTGGACCACTGTTGGTTTAGGTCAGTTATTTTAAAGGGGGTGAATATTAATGCAAACACTGATTTCACCTTACATATTTTTTAATTGACATTATTTTGCAGAAACCTGTTAATCAATAATTAATGAGGTATTTTTCTAAAATGTTTTGGTCAAAGTCGCTAACTTATATTGACCGTGATTGATTTATAATGTCAATAAAAGGGTGAATACTTTTTATAGGCACTATATTTTAGTATAGGTCCGTAGCTCGAAACCATGACTTCATTCTCGTTTCATTGACTGGACTTCAGGTTTGCAAACACAAAAATCCATCTGGCGTTCAGTGACATCAGCCTAGTGTTTCACTACACAGACAGGCTACATGAGACAAAAGACAGCTTGACATACAGTAAATGTCCCCAGCTAGGGACACTGTGGTTATGTGGCTTTCAATTTGACTGTTTGATTACCAGGACACTTCACCTGTTTGTATGTTTAATGGGTGTGTTCAATAAAGCTTGGGAATATTGTGTTGGTTGATATTTGTCACCTTAAAAGATCCAAACACATTTAATGACCAAACAAACTGCAAATTGTTCAATTTTTTTTACACATATTAGTCCATGTCTGACAAAAAAAATAAGTGAGCTCAATTCAGAGCATGCCATGGCAAACTACATTAAACCTTCAGGGATTTTTTAATGATAGTTTTCCTGTATTTTAGGACATTAGTTTGACATGGAGGCAGGCCATCAGCTGTGGCGACCCCTAAAGGGAGCAGCCAGAAGATGAAGAACTCACATTTTGATAGACCAGGCCTGGTTTGGGAAAAAAAACACTGTATTTGAAGAAACAAACAGAAAATGCAAAGCCAGTCATTTTCTATCAATCATCTATTATTTATTCATTGTGAATCTGTATATAAAAAGCTGATGTTCTCAGGAAGAAGTGATGTCTGATAAACAGAAAGTGGTATCAAGTAACTTTACAGTCAATGTAGTAAATTAGTCCCCACCCCCTTAAAACTCCTGGGCCAATAGCAGGGTGGCAAGGGGTGAAAACTGCGATCCTATTGGTGCATTCTGGATTTTATAAATCTATTTTCAATATTAAAAATATATAAATGCTCTACACAGTGATAACAGCGATATGGTGATCAGGTCTACTTCAGGACATAATAATACTTCATTGCCTTTAAAGACGGACGCGCACATACACACACACATGCACTGCCATTCATACATACTCACTACATATATAATAAAGTCAGCATCGTGTGCCAATCAGGAAGTTGATTAAAAACTACAACTCTTCTTAACCTGCTCACCCCTTAAGGCTCAGAGGCCTAATTAATGTGATCAGAAAGGACATAAAGTCAGCTGACAAGGTAGTTCATCATAGGCCAGTCAGAAAAAGGCAGAAAATAAAACAGCCAGTAAAAAGAGATAACAAGTGCTGTGTCCTTTTTAGTTTTTCTTGCAATAGTGTACAGGTAGGTCAATCTGTCAGGGCACAGAAGGCTACAGGTGCAGGCCAGCAATCTCCAGACACCCCGAGACACGGGAAGGTCAGCAGCTAATGCTCTGTTGTAGTGTGTATGGAAGGTGTGTGTTCTTCATAGCAAATGAATAAATAAATGTGGCAGATTTGAATTTGAACTAAATGTCTGATTTTCCACAATTTCTCATTTGTGTACAGTTTGTGTCCGAGACCGTGGCCGAGCCAGAGTTAAAGCAAAGACAAAGAAATTCTAAATCAAATGTTTACATCGATCATCTGCACTATAAAAGTTTAAATTATCTGAGGTTGAAATGATGACAGGATGAAGCGAGATGCTTCCGAAATAAGGCGAAGCATGTGTGAGGGAGAAAAAAAAACTAAAACCGTGGATTCCAGGTCCATGTAAGATCTGTGCTGATGGCAGAAAAATCTGTGTCATGGATCGGTTAGTACACTGAAAAATTAGGGTCAATGTCAGGATAAACTCATGGAAGATTTTGAGAAGAATGACAAGTTTAGTTATTTTGTTATTTGCTTCTGTGATCACTTCAGTAGAAAAAATTATGTTTGAATCACAGCATGTGATGTTTTGTCCTCAAATCATTTTATTTCTTGTATTATGAAATGTTATTATTCTCGTTTTATGATATGTTATTATTGAAGTGGAACTTTACTAATTACAGTGCCGATGTTTCAGAGTTCTAACTTGTAATTTTTTGTTTGAATAAATTTAATTTTTGTTCTAAATGTGTACATTTATTTTATTATTTCCTTGTAAAATTACAAATATATCTCAAAACATTATGACCAGAACATTTCTGTCTCATTCTTACAGTACTGTTCTCAAAATCCTGCATCAGTTTTTACTCATCATCAACCCTTATAGTATGTTACAAAGCCACACCACAGAACACACGGTCCAGTTGGTACACATGTAGAAATGTGTGGTCCAGGAGGTGTGTGTGTGTGTCTACTCTGTGACTGGTGTGAAGTTTAGTGTGTGTCTGTGTGTTCTTTCAGCGCAGCCAGGAGCAGGGCACCCACTGTGGCTCAGTGTCCAGTTTGTTAATGAGTCGTAGCAGCTCGTTGTAGGCTTTGTCCTGGTCTGTGTTGACGATGATGGCGTCGAACAGGTGACCGTAGCTCTGCTCCATTTCTCTGGCTTTTTCTATGATGTCCCGCAGCTCCTCGGGCTGTACGCAACACAGACACACACCCACATTATTGATGCAAACATTTCAGAGATGGAAACACACCACTGATGTTTATCTTCAGGTGTAAACAGAGTGTAGACAGTTAGACAGGCACCTTAGGGTTCTTGTTGTCTTTAGCTAATAGGGCTCTTAGTCTTTCCTGGGAGGGCGGAGCTATGAAAATTATGTAAGGCTTCAAGTCCGAACTCCTCAGCACTTTCAGTGCCTGTACACACACAGAAATACGTTAGCACTCAACCTTTAATTTCTGATGATGACACTACTTTGACTTTTTATCAAGTCACTTTTTCACTTTGTACAGTCTGTGTGTGTGTGAGTACCAACCTGTGTGTGCAGACAGAGCACACAGATTTTTCCAGTGTTGATGACCTGTCTCACTGAGTCTGTACTGGTCCCGTACAGGTTCTTCTCAAACTCTCCAGACTCAATTAGTTTACCTGATAAAAAGGCAGGAGAAAATAGCATTTATCACACTGTTCAAATGAAGTCTGCACACTGGGAATGGACTTAGATCAAAGACACCTGGGTTTTACTTTGACAATGTTGTATAAATCTGTAAACTTATTTAACTTATTGAACCATGGCCTGTTTGAGCTCATTTTTGATTCCTTTTATCTTAACAGACCTATAATTAAGGTTTTATACACATTTTAGTTACTCGTGCATTTAAACCATTTTACTTTCCAAAATAATATACTTCACCAGTTTATACTTTAATACAACACTGCTATCTGTAGCCAAAGACAAGCGGTATCACTCTGTAGCACCTCTGAACAATCACAGTGGATTGATGACTGTGTTACACCAGAAGTGAAGTGCAAGCAGCAGGTAGTCTTGTGTGAACCCTACACCAGACTCATGTGTTGAAGCCTGATGCGTGTTCACTTGTGCACTGGAAGCACTTTGTTTACAAACGACAGAGGAGAGCCTACAGGAGCACACTGGATAAGAGAAAACTAATGTTCAAAACAACAGTGTTAACAAAGGTACTGTATATTTTGCTTGTTTTTCATAATAGATAAGGATGTGTCTATGTGTCTGTGTCTATTAAGGATTAATAGACACAGTACAGATCAGTACAAATTGAGGTTTTCTAGCTGCTGTAAAACTATGTGATATGTAATGCCTATGTTTGCTCCATCTGGAGCATTACATTATATGTCTGAGTGAAAGGTGTCAAAGTATTCGCTGACATGAAATCTTACCAGCTGCCAGCTCTGTTTCAAAGGTCTGACGAGACACAAAGTGGTAGTCTCGACTGCTCACTTCGCCTTCTCGACGGCTCCTTGTGGTATCTACACCACACGTGGACACACACACACACACACACACACACACAGTGTCAAGTTTTAGTTAGATATTGTGATATCACATATTTGCCTCAATGTATTTGTACAGGGCCATAACCATGTGTGAATCTTACGTGGTACAGCTCCAGCGAACCGTTCCGGCTGGCTGCTGAGCAGCCTCTGCCTAAGTTCCGCCTGTCCGCAGCTGGCTGGACCAATTAGTGCAATTGGCCGCTTCCTATTGGCTGGCTGATGGTACAGAGCCATCTCCTCATAGGTGAGAATCTCCTCATTATCAAGATCTAGATCAATGGACAGGACACAAAAAGAATATTTTCTATGCCTCCGTGAACAAAGCGCCATGTTATGTCTCACTCGGCAGTCACTTTATGTCTGAGACATCCTACTGATCTGGTTTCCACAGAGTGTTTAAGGCTGCCACAAATTGTCCTCATAGAAACTTTCAGTCCAGCCATTATTTGACTCAGAGAATATATTTTAGAATATTTTCAGAAATAGAAATTTCAATGTCTGAAATGTCTTCGTTGGCAATCACATTTCAGCCAATCACAGAGCTTCACCATGTTTACTTCATAACTAAAAGCATCAGTGTTGTGCTTTAGTTGGGATGACATTTGGAGAGAGGGTCACAGACAGTACCAGGTCAGTAGGGTTTTACCATCAGTTCTGTGAGTGTTGTACAGCAGCTTCTTCCTCTTCCTCTTGTTCTTTACACACCACAGCTTTCCTGTAAACAGACACCAAACACACTTTGCTGTGAGCTACTAATTTCTTGGCAGAAACACTGAACGGTGTATAAGCTAATGCATACTTTGATAAAACTACAACCTTAAACTTTTAACTCTAACAGTATTATAATTGTAGACTGTGCAGGAACTGACCAGGCTTCTCAGGCTCCTTGTCTTCTTCTATAGTTTGTTTCATTGCCTCTCTCTGCTGCTGGAAACTCTTGCCTGTGGAAAAAACAAGAGAAAAACAAACTAGTCATATCATGTTATAAGCTACAGCTTACCACTAACCACTGTGTGCATTTACACACACGTCTGACTAAGCATTCTTCACATGCTCCACAACGAGCTTTACAAATTGAAAGACAGAGCAACCCCAAAAACATTCCACCCTCAGAAAGACAGTGGTACCTGGTACTAGTCCAGCCAGTGGCTGGTTATCCTCATCTCCGTCCCTGTAAGCCTGCCACCAGTTGGGGTCTGACTGGCTGATAATATGGAGGATATCTCCTTTCTGGAAGGACAAACCCAGCTCCCTGCATGGCACATATGGGTCATCTGAGGGGTCGTAGTCGAAATGTGCCTTCACATGGACCTGAATGAGAGAGAAGAAAAATAAGAACACTGAGATGTTTTTATCTGCAAAAATGAGGAACGTTTTTAATTTTTGTTTGGTCTTTGTTGGTCAACATGTTCTTCCATCTAAACTAATTTCTGATCATACTGACGAGCGGGCACTCACCACAGTCTCTTTGACAGGAGGAGGTTTGCTCTGATTGCTGGGAATCAGTACAAAGGTCAAAAGGCCGTGCATATCAGCCTGACACACACACACACACACACAAACCACAACAAAGAGAGAGAGAGAGAGAGAGACAAGTATATATCATCAGCTTTCCTTTATATTGTAAGCTGTACCCGACTTCAGTTTTGTATCCAACATTTAGACTGCCTCATCATTGTACTACATGTAATTATGTATTAGTTAATATTACTATCAATACACACTACTAATTAGTGGGATGAAGGTACAGTGTAAATGTTGGTACGTAAAATGTCTCTAACTTTTAGCCTTTATAAATGTTAATGTAAACATTTCTACTGTAATGGATCCTGTGAAATAATTAACAATATTCACATACATTACAAATCAAATCATCATAGTATTTATCAATGCACTGAGCAGCTCTTAAGTATGTGTAAATAAGGACATACTTACAAGAATGTCAAAGACCTGGTTGACATCTTTTCCTCTGATTTCGATGCCATTAATCTCCAAAATTTCATCTCCTTCCGATAAAAGTCCACTCCGTTCAGCTGCTCCACCACGCACAATACGACTGATCACAACACTGTCCATTTCATTACGAACGGTTGCTCCCTACAGAACCAACAAACACAAACACACAGACATGACTGTATTACTGTGGTTCACAGCATTTTACTTGCTAGTAAATTATTATATCTTGGTACTGAGCAACAAAGTCATAAGTTATTGACTACTGTTTAATGCAGCATCTGACAAATGCATCATTTGTGTGTGTTTCTGGCACCATCTTTTTCTGAGTCATTATGTTATAACATTGTGTTTCAAGCGATGGAACTTGAGCTTGTAATCATTTCCAACCTATACAGTGAGCTTCACTTTGTCCTGTATCATTACAGGGCAGAAGAGTGCACTGGCCTGCTCAGTTAAGTTGCAGCTAACATGCGTGTATGCCAAATTTAAATAAAATTCCCTGAAAGCATTCCTGTCGTATCATGTACACGGGAAAAGGACGGACAGGCTGGAAGAGTGGTCAAAGTGACCTCTGAGATATAGCATTGACAAGAGTGAGACATACATGAAGTCACACTGACCTTTGACCACTAAAATCTAATCAGTTCATCCTTGAGTCAGTGTAGAATTTGAATAATTTCCTGACGGCCTTCCTGAGATAAAGCGTGAGTGAGGAAGATACACAAACGGGTGGATAACTTGAAAGCATAATGCCTCCAACCAAAGTAATCCATTAATAAAATCACTTTTGCTGACCCTGATACTGCCCATTGTGTACTTATCAACAGTTTGGCCAGGAGCACTGCAACATCAAATGTTCAAATGTGTGTTTGCAAATGGTGTGGCTAATAACCTGCCAGCTGTATGTCTGTATACAAAGGTTAAACAACACAATCCAGCAGGTGGCGAAGTCATGGTGCAATGAACACACACAGAGACAAAGTAGTTGGCAGCAGCTGGACTCTGCGACACAAGTGAGTTCGACACTCCTTAGTAATAAGACTGTGGGCGTAGCATAGGATGAGCAGTACATATAAAACGACAGCACATGTTTCTTCTTGCTGAAAGCTGCCATGTACATTACCTACAATACAACCCGGTCGCCTACAGTTCTGATGAAATTTCAACTGTGTTATGACTTGAAGTTTGACTTGAAAGCTAGTAAGACAAAAGCTACACAACAAGCATAGTAAAATGTTTCCTGATTTTGAGAGGCAGTGTGTGCGTCTCACCAGTGGTATATCTTGGGCCTTCTCAATGCGAACTATCTTCACAGTCTCTCCTCCCCACTGGGTCAATGTTTCTCCTTCAGCAGGGAGGGATTCAGGTTGCATTTCCCTCTCTGCTATGCTGTCATGGGCTAGAAGCAATGACTATAAAACAGAGACACACAGATTCAGATACAGCTAAAACAGGACTCTTTATTTGCCAATACAGCCTCTGATTCTATGTGCGCCTACCTTAACGTGTACATCAGACAGCAGGGTGTCAAGTTCAATTCCCTCTTTGTTCTGACTCGAATGGATGAGTTTCCGGACCTGAAACCAAGGCGGCAACACAGCACACCATTTGCATCATCAGGAGAAATATTACCATAACTTTAATATAGAACATTGCTGTGAAACAGTATTCGCCCCTTCCCGATTTTATTTTTTGCATATTCACATATTAAATGATTTAAATCATCCAACAAATTTTAATATTATACAAAGAAAACCTGTGTAAATACAAAATGAATTCTTTAAATGATGATTTAATTTGTTAAGTCCAAACCTCCCTGGCCCTATGTGAAAAAGTAATTGTAATTTAGTTTTTTGAGCAGTTCAGAGGTGGACTTGCTGGTGTGTTTCGGATCATTGTCCTGTTGCAAAGTGCGATTGAGCTTGAGCTCATAATCTGATGACTAGACAGTCCCTGCAATAGAGAACAGAATTCATGGTGCCATCCTCCCGCTAGATGTAACAGGATGCACACCTTCCAGAAAGTTACAAGTTTTGTCTCATCAGTCCACAGAATATTTCCCCAAAATCTTAAGGAATAATAAAGATATTTTGGCAAACATTAGATGAGCCTTTGTGTTCTTTTAGTGCAGTGGCTTTCGCCTTGGAACTCTCACATGGAGGCTATTTGTGTCATGAACACTGACATGAACTGAGACAAGTGAAGCAGACCTCAACTTGTCAGTTCTTTAAATGTTCTTTCAATATTTTAGTAATATTGTTAGGCCCACCACTTCTGGGAAGGTTTACCACTGTTCCAAGTTTTCTCAATTTATGGATAATAGTTCTCACCATGGTTCGCTGGAGTCCCAAAGCCTTAGAAGTGGTTGTGGAGCCCTTTCCAGACTGATACATGTCAATTACTTTTTTCTTTAGATTGTGGCATGATGTGTTGCTTTTTGAGATCTATTAGCTGCTCCACTTTGTCAGACAGCTTCTATTTAAGTGATTTATTGATTCAACAGATCAGTAATCAGTATCAGGGCGTGGCGAGTGAAAATGAATTCAGCTTTCCAAAAAATGTGGGCTTTATTCATGATTTATGATATCTTGATTGTTTAACATTAACATTTGTTTGATGATCTCAATCATTTAAGTGTGACAAATATGCAAAAACAAAAACAGGAAGGAAGCAAATACTTTTTCACAGTACTGAACATTCTCACTGTACATTGTGGAACACAAACATTCCTGAATATTAACCTGGAATTTGTTCATAGCAAGATTAAGCAAAAGCATCTTGAGTTATGGTTACAATTGCAGAGCAGACTTTTGCTGATCTTGTAGTAAGAGTATGTGTGTGATTAGGGTGAAATGTGTCTGTGTGCAATGTAGCCCAGTATTAAAAAGTGTTAAGAGTTATAAGTCTTCCAATCCAATCTAAAACTACAAGAAGAGAAGTTCTGATTTAGACTTGAACTAAAAAGTGTTTTTAGAGCTTACTCCTGAATTATCCTGTCCTCTGTTTGTTTTTCTATCATTTATTTTCCACTTCATCAACAATGACAAAGGGAAGTGTTTCTATGAGTACAGTGTGAAACAAAGCTTTTCTCTTTTTGAAGCCAAATGCAGGACAGGGGGCAGAGAGGCCAACATAGAGCAGAAATAATTTGCTGGTCTTTAATGACATTCCACTGAAATGAGCCATGAATAGATGTGACGGCTAGCCAACTCAACATTGTGGCAGGGAAATAATTGTAGCACCGTTAGTCCAAGCACCCCGGATGCTGGTTTCATCAACCTGGTGTAGTCTGATAGTCACTCTTAAAGTTTGTGCTGACATCATTTGATCCAATACGATCACCAAATAAGTGTTAAGCTGACAGGAATGAGCATATATGTATGTGTGCATCTACATTACATATTGTAAGCACTTCGGCTTTAATTGATCCTGAACAGAGTAGCTCTGTCTGCAACCTTGTTATTATGTGCTCACTGACGCGGGCAGTCATTTTATCTGTGTGTGTGTTGACTTTCTGCCAGATTAATGAAATGCAACAAGGCTGTTAAGGAATTAAAACTTAATATAAAGTAAATCAGGATAAGCAATAATTACCTCCATGGCCAGTTGAAGTGCCTGGTGTGTGTGTGGGAATGGAGGAGAAGGTCGGTGCATGCTGGTGGCCACAGCATTATGAATCTTTAGCGCTGACTGGAAGTCAGACTAAAGCGGGGAAGGAAAACAGCAATTTCAATATTTAAACCATATCCACATTACATGTTACCATACATCTATTGTATTGATTACTGCTAAAGCTTTACATGGCCAGGCTCCAGCCTACATTTCAGGTCTTTACAATTCATATGAGTCACCACAAAATATGCAATCCTAAGGCAGTATGCTTCTATTTGTACCAGCAGCCTGGTTAAAAAGTAAGGGGGACAGAACCTTTTTCCATATAACACATTTTATCAGACTGCCTTTTCCCCATTCTTTGAGATATGTAATCTTAACTTAGTGTTTTATTTCTCTTCTGTTTTTATTGTACAACACTCTGTAAATAAAGTTGTTATTATTAACAACATTAGCTTACAGTGAAACCTAACTGTAA
The DNA here is from genome assembly GCA_900302695.1 of Helostoma temminkii. Classification (NCBI taxonomy): domain Eukaryota; kingdom Metazoa; phylum Chordata; class Actinopteri; order Anabantiformes; family Helostomatidae; genus Helostoma; species Helostoma temminkii. Next base: position 57,144 of record OMLM01009526.1, read on the forward strand.
TTAAAATGTAATATGTTGGTAAGAAAAGTATCTTACTATCGGACTGACAGAAGTGCTTTGATTTTTATGATGAAAACTGCTGTTTTAACCAAATAATAGTCATTAGGGTGCTGTTTTCATATGTGGTGATTTCAGAAAATCCTAAATAAATTAAC
>OMLM01009528.1:0-15747 GCA_900302695.1 Helostoma temminkii
ACTGAAATACATGGTAATTTCAGCTGTTTTAATAATCCTAAATATCCTCCTGAACTTTCTGGCAGCATTAATCAAAGGCTCCTCCACATTTGGCATTTAGCATCATAAGGGCTTTAACAGCATAAAATACCTAGAGGTCTTAAATTTTGGAATAGATCTGTGTTCATCAATGGTCTCCATATAGGAGTGTATCGTGGCATTACTAGTATTGGTATTACTGGGAGCTTTATTCTCCTGATTTATTGTCTTCTTTGTGCACATATACTGCAGAATGAAACAGAAGGACATTTTTGTTTAAAAATGTGGAAACAACCTATATGTCAGTGCTCTTTTCTGATTAATCAGTATTATCATGATCAGAACATCATGATGACATCAATCACAAACTTGCTCTTGTCTTTAATAAGCCCTGGGTTGTAAGAGGTTTCCTGCAAGATCATATGTTGGAAAAAAGTCTGCAAATTTAATTTATTTATAGTAAACATTAGTAGCAGCACACATTTCCCCCGATGTCACGATGAAGGCGTTTGTATCACTGACCCTGCAGTTTTCAGTCTCTTCAGTGTGCAGACAGCAGCAAGGATGATCCACTAAATGTGAAGAATGGGCCACAACTGCAGCAGCAGCCAGTTAAACTAGTTTCAACCTTGGTGGTTCCAGTTTCTTGCTTCTGCGCACATATGCATACAGATAGCACATGGTAGAATGCCAGAGCCACAACGTGCAGACATACAAAGAACTGTGCAGCTGTAATTACTTTGACTCAGACCCACACACTCATATAGCTGCAACATATTAAACCTTGAACCAGGTTAAATGCACTTTCACATGCAGCTTGTAGCCTTTACTGTTACCATCATGTGTTCCTAGCATGGGTCTATTTGTCATGTCAGGGGGGGAAGCGATGCATTGTCTACTATTTCTGACACACAGCAAACACACACAAACATATGTGTACACATGCAATGCAGCCCATACACACAGAAGCACAGATGCGTTGGACTGTGTGTTGCTGTTGAGCTTTTCTTTTAAAAGCTTTCTGCCACATAAACAGAACCTCCGTTGACACACACACAAGCAAAGAAACAAGCCTCCAGATCTGTGGCTATTACAGTTAATAAAACCCATCCAGGGCTGTGGTTCCATGGTGATTAACGTCATTTATCACAGTTAGCCAAGAAAACACACACACACAGAGAAACAGCTTGGAAGAAACAACAAGGAGTTGAGCTGTAAAGTGTTGGTTTGGGATTCAAGTAAAACGTCTCCCCTAGATGGTCACTTTATTAGGCACACATGTACAATCGAATGTTATTCAATATATGAATTCATCTGACATGTTTATAAGGTAGTTTACATTTTCTATTCAAATGTTGTGTGTCATTTCTTGTTCAAACTACTGTTACATAAGGAAAATAAAATAAGTTCATAGGTCGTCTGTTTAATACAACGCAAAGCTGATTTTTTACATGCTGTACAGTTGGATGACCATAGCATGTGACATATTACAACAGAATGAAAGGTGTAAAGTGTAAGAAACTGTACGTGTGATGTTTTAACCATGTGCCAACTGACATTATCGAGTATGTCACTCACTCAAAACAAGATGCTGTACAACAGCTGCATTGATTGCATGCAGTGTCATGGTGGCTAAACCAAGTTAAAGTTAAAAAACAGCGAACAAACAATGGCAGGAGACAAAACACACCAGTCTCACAGCCTACATTGTCACTATCATGGAGGTGGAGGAGCTTTGAGAAGACAGGTGCTGCCCAAAAGACTTCAATTTGCAAATTATGTCGGAAATCGGTCACCGTTAAAGACGGCTCGACAACCAACCTGTTTTACCATCTGCCGGGTGGTTAGCAGCAGTGCTAACATTAGCTAGCAGTACTAGCATTAGCTGCTCCTGAGAAACACCACCAGTTGTGCCACCATGTCTCTGGGTAGCGATTAACCTATTAGTAAGACTGAGAAAATACTATTTAGGTTGCAAAATATTATCTATATATCATTATTTGCTAAATCCTGAATAAAATAATATTAAGATATAACCCTAAACCTAAAAGGAAGGAGCTTAGACCAATGTGCTGCTCCAATATCTCTCCAGTACCACTCACACCACAAGTCTGAATCATGCCCAGGCTTGACTCAGAATCATCTTTTCAGTCAAAAATCAGCAGTTGCAAAGCAGTTCAATTCAATTCAGAATCCTCCAGCAGAACCAGAATCAAGGTAGGCAGCCATCTGCCTTGCAAGTCATTGATCTTTATTTCTCCAATGTAAGACTCAGTTTAAGCTACGTGAAGAGCATGATTTGAGGAGATCAGGATTCATCCCTCCACTTCCGCTCATGTGCCCTGTTGAAAACCAAAACACAACTAAGCACTAACCACGTGTTGATTATTGTAACCAAGACAACAACGGCTTGGCTTTTTTCTTTACCGCTTCACATAATCAATACAAATCAGTTGTCCTACACTTCATTTCCAGAGCTTAGACTGCTGTTAGATCGTGTAGTGTCACTGCTCCCTGATCTATGACAAGGTATCATAGGAACCAAGGGCCAGATGTCCATGAATTTCTTGTGAATTTTCATTGTCTTCAGAGGATAAACCAAGATTTTTTGTGACTCCTGATCTCTCCTCTGTCCCTACCACAAGACAAAAAAATCCACACACCACAAAGATTGCTAGATTAGCACAGGAATATACAGTAAGTGCTCCCCAGTGAGTCCTTCCATTTTAAAAGACAGAGGGGGAGCAGACAAGATAGAACGAGAGAGTGTAGAAAGGACGGATGAAGTAGGAAGATGGGGAGAGAGACTGGTTGATTGACAGAGAGATGGAGGAAAAGGGCAGAAAACTCTCCGGGGAGACGTACTCTCACAGAAGGAGCTGCAGAGTGAAACCTGTTTGAAACACACTCACACATTGCTATCAAACACACAAGCACCCACGCACTCACCCACTTAACTGGGCGCACATGCATTCGAGGACCGTTTGGTGTGCACACACTAACGCTCTCTTTTGCCAGCTGGTGGAGGCAAAGCGTTGTATTAAACCCATGTGGCATCGTTCAGTGTACATGCATGCACTTTATTATGCAGACAGACTGGCACATAAACAGAGCCACACACACACTATGCAGCCCAGCAGTTCTGTCCTTGAGGCTTTATGTGGAGATTTATCTTTCCTCAGGCCATTTCCTTTTCCACCACCCCACTATTCTTTTCATATTCAATCCTCTTCCCGTCCTCCTACCATCTTCTTTTTCCAACACCAGTTTGGCTGCTGCTTCAAAAAGACCTTCCTCCTCTTTTTCCTGTGTTTCTCCTTACTTCCTTGCTTTTTTGCTTTTTTTGTACGCTGTATGTGGCCGATAAAAGCAAGATGACATGAAGCAATAACAAAAGAATATAGAAAAGAGTACTAACCGACTGTTTGAAGCCATTGTTAAAATCTGGCAGCATCTCCTGCTCCTTCTCCCTTTGGAGCTGCCATAGCTTGGCAAACATGGGAACTTTTTGGGACTAAGCGGCACAATTCTGATTAGTTGTCAAGCCAACATTTTTTTGCCCCTGCAGACTGAGATGCAGCCTTGTAAATTATTGATCTTGGATGAAACCTGGCCTGTGCTGGCTGCTGGCAAAAGTATATAGCGAAAGGATCAAAAATTGTGGTTTCTAATTTTAGATTGCCTGCCTAAATGTGGAAACCCGGATTTGCACTGTTTGAATAACTCTGTATTTATCAACAGCTTCTTTCTGTGTCGATGTGCTCTTATGTAACTTGCAAATGACTGCATGTCAAGGTCAGGAGTTCAAGCCACTGAATAAGTCAGTGTAACCAGACAAAGGGCCTCTTAATTAGTAGCTTTTACTTTTACTGTTTCAGTTACAAAGAAGAATCTCTAAGTCTAATAGTGGCTGACGGGAAAAGGTTCATTCCTCACCAAAATCACAATTTTTATTTTTTATTCATTTAATCTGAGGTAATATTAAATGTTCCGATTGCTCCTGTCAAAGATGGCGAGAGCAGCAAAGTAGCTGAAAAAACAGCATGATATGTAAATTAAAAACTAGTGATCTGAACACAGATTACTTAGTAGCAAATGTTTGCTGCATTACTCAAACTCTGTTTAGTTTTCATCCTGAGAACCTCACTGAAATAATCATTTATCTCCTTCTGTTTAATTCTTAAATCATAATATTTGCACATGATTTATCTTATTACAGAAGTAAAGCGCCGCTAATAATAATGTTTATACTTACAGTACAGCAGGGCACTTATGACAAGCATCTGCTTAGTGAGTCGAATGTGTTTGCATTCACAAGTTTGATGCCTCCCTCTGTTTCTCTCTCCACACAGACACCTTTGCCAGTAAGGTAGCTGCTATCCAGGATCAGTATGCAGATGCATCCATTGGTAATGTGACAGGTTCCAACGCCGTCAATGTTTTCCTGGGTATTGGGGTAAGTACTGACTGGAGTGTTTTAAAATTTTATGATGGCACTTATGTGTGATTGACAAGAAGCATGGGCTACCGCAGCCATCAGCCATGATGAAGTCTGTCTGTTGGTGTTACTTACACAGTCACTACATCTTGTTATTCCATCTGATTCTGATGGCGCTTCACAGGTGGCGTGGTCCATCGCTGCAATCTACCACAGCAGCAAGGGGGAGGAATTCAGAGTGGACCCGGGCAGGCTGGCTTTTTCTGTCACACTCTTCACCATCTTTGCCTTCATCTGCGTCGCCACACTCATGTACCGACGGCGGCCAGAGATTGGTGGAGAGCTGGGCGGGCCCCGGACTGCGAAGGCCCTGACCACCATGCTGTTCTTCAGCCTGTGGCTCCTCTACATCCTCTTCTCCTCACTGGAGGCCTATTGCCACATTCAGGGCTTCTAAGATGATGAAAAATAGCAAAAGCAACGGTGGGGAAGAAGGAGAACACTAAGAAAGATGCCAAGTGGAGTTGGATGAGTGGATGAATTCGATTTAAAGGCTTTCTCAATGATATATCAACCCTCCCTTTACGCAATAGATTGAATGACATGAATAGATGGATGTATAGATGAAGGAATGTAGAACGCACTAAGGCATCTAGAATCAGAACGGAAAGAACGCATGCAACGACGACAGCAAACAGGAGAATCATAGCAGCTAGAGAAATGTGAAAAGAGGAACTAAGGAATACATTTATCCTCCAGTCTATAAATTGTCTTCAATCCACCCCTCATTTAAATACTGTACATACAACTATTTCCTAAATTAATGACCACGCATAAGACAGAATTTGTCCCAGCTGGTTCAGCCATACAGAAATGAGTTTTTAGCAAAACGAAGAGTGAGAAGTTAAATCAGACTAGGACGTGTGGCTTCGACATCTTAATAATCTCTTTCCAGTTGGAGCAGTGCTACTCATGTCTAGCTACAGTATCGGGCACAGAAAGACAGACTGAATAACTGTATCAGGTTGTACATGCATGACAAGACGATACTGAAAAACTCAATCAGGAGGAAGCGAATATATTGCCACAACTGTTTAATGACAACAAACTGTGAGTGCTAGTGTATGAGTGCGTGTTTCTGTGCTTGTGTGTTGTTGGAAGATGGTCAAGTACTGTGAAAAAAAAAAGCCTCTCGTTTAGCTGTTGCTGTGTGAGACAGAATATGCTTTTGTATTCAAGGTATTTTTGATTCTCATTCTCCTGGCCTGTAGAAATTGTTATGAGGATATGAGGTTAGAAATGTAAATACAAAGAGCTGAATGTCTTGGTTACACCATGCGCTTGTGAACAGGCCCTCTTTATGTTGCTTTATACTGTAGATGTAAATAATTTAAGGTCTAATTTGAATCAAGAAGGGGTTAGTGTGCTTTTACCTTTAATAAGGCCGCGTCTGGGAAGACAAAATGGCCGCTCTACCGTTTAAAACTGTTAGAGAAACTATTATCATCGCATAAATATCTAGACCTAGAGGGTTAATTTTGTGTGCGTGTTTTTTTTAAGCTGTAGTGAAATTGTGTTAGCTGGAAAACCAGGTAACAGAATTCTACTAACATTTCTCAATTATAACACTGCAATAGACGAAACAAAAGCGTAGGCGCCGCCCTCTGTGAAACCTCACAGGTTGTCTGTTTTTTCATTGCCTTTACCATTGTTTATATCACTTTTATGCTGCTGAGTTTGCTCAACAACTTTGTCCATTATCCTTTTGTGTCTTAAGCACCCCTCCTTGGCTGGTCAGCGGACCAATCAAATCCTTAAGGGCTTTGTAAGAAACAACCACTAATCCCTAACCCTGACCACTGATGTATAGTTCTTCGTGTAGGTTGGTCTTTAGTGAGCTATTTAAAAGGGGTTTGTATTCTTCAACCTTATACATCAGCCATTTTAGGATCTTGCTTTAGGCTTTCGAAACACATTAAATTAGAACTATGTAGCTTCACTTGTGCAGACATTGTCAAATGAAACATTCAGTTCCTCAGATATTAGAAAAAGTGCCACAGTAATTCAAAAAGCCCAGTCAGACAAGGCTTCCACTCTTCTTGGTTGGAGTATTTCCCAGTTAATTACAAAGACTGCTAATAAATTGCAGTCAGCCTGGTTCCAAATTAAACCATTCATGCTATATTGTTTCCTGGCTGCTTTCGCTCATTATTACTGTTAAAAAATTAGCCTTCGGACATGTACATCGTGAAGACTTCAACCCAAAGGAAGCAATAAAAATCTGACTTTGTATTATTTATATATTTAAGGGGACGTCTTAGTTAGACTACAGTATAATGATGCACTGCTTCGCACAGGCCTTGGAAAACAGTTGTTTCCGAACTCTTCAGTTCAACAGCAGTTTCAGTGCCATGAGATGGCTCAGGAGAAGAAGAGGAGAAATAGGCTTAGAACAGGTATAATATTGCTTTAGCTGAGGGTACATCTAAACACAGCCTCTGTTTGGCTAAAGCTAAGCTATGCAGATAATAGCATTACAATTGGAATTAGATTTTCTTAGATATTAGATATTAAATCACCCATCCCTGGACACACCTGTATCACAAAGTGAGTTCAGTTTAGTCACTCTCTCTATGGGTTACACTGATGATTGTGGATGAAGTGGTTGTGTTGAGTTAGTGTTCATACAGTATGCACATGTTTAATATGAGACTATATGCCTTGTTTAGAATCACTATCTAAACAGGTATGTAGCTTGGACCATAGTGTAGGTCATTATGGAAGCAGAGTGCAAAGAATAGCTACGCTGGACAAACACAGTTACGGATGTGATGGGAATTAAGGAATTCCAGTAAAATGATCTGACAGGACGTGTTACTCATTATCCTATGGAAAACAATGTGCTTAAATGTGCCAGAGTAGACCTTTCCTTCCTATCTTTTAGATTTGTGTACACATGTTGCTATGAGCTCTTTATTGTTAGTGTTTTCATGGAACAGTGTTTTACAAACCTCAAAGACGACTGTGTTTGTCCAGACGATGCTCATTAGTCAAGTGGAAAACCAGAAAGCCCTGGATAAGATCAGAGGGTGACTGATTAATCAAAAAAGTAATCTCACTTTATGATATCGGCGAGAATGGGTTCCACAGATATCCTGTCCTCTCCGTAGCTTGGTAGGACAGAGTGTTAGCAGATTTGCATCCACCAAAACAAATGTAGTAAGGTGGACTTTAAAAGGCAACTTGAGGTCGTGGAACCGTCAGGGCTTGTTTCAGCATAGTAGCCACCAAACAGAACCTTGAGCAGTAGCCAAGCTTCTTTGAAAACCCTTCTGAAGCTAGTTGGTAAACGCGTACCAACATCTACTTTCAGAGGCTTGAACACTGTCAACACTTTGTTACGAAAGTGTCCAGTGAGCAGTCGATGCAAACTACAATGCAAAAGAAACAAACTGTCATCACCGAACTCTAAATGGCTGGGAACCTCCTTTTGTGGTTTTTGTCCCAACAAAATACACAAAAGTGACCGAAGAGCACGTCCTGACATATGTGTACTATATAAATCTTCAAGTGTCCTGACTGTCAGAGAGGTTTACACTTCAGACTGTTAACTATTTTACTCCTTAAGCCAAAACCACTGATATCTCCACATACGCAGAACTTGTGTGTAGTCATTCTTAAAGTTTTTATATGGCTCTATGCTTCTGATTGGCCCCACCTTTCCTGTTCATGTTGTGTTTTTCACTTGATGTACGATATAATAAGTAGTGTTTCAAATCCCATCTGTAAAGTGAATAGTCGGGGTTAGATAGTAATCCATTTCAAATCTGGCAACAGTTTTGTCCCAGACAGCTTCCAACCCCTGTGAGAGGATAGAGCTGAGCAGAGCCCTGGATTGAATGAGTTCGGCAAATCTAGACTGTGTCGAGGATAATCACAGAGATGTTGTAAAAATGACGCAGCTGAACATTTTGGAAGCAACTTAAGGTTAAAATGAAAGTGAAATTATCCTTTGACATTTATAAATGAGATGAGATTGCATGACTTGCATTTGACAAACTCGGCACAACGATTGGCTCTCCGTCAGAGTAGCTATTCTCATGTGAAGGCCTTGGAGTGGCAGTTTACCCCTGTTTTGCCAAAGGGAAATCTTTGTCTATCAGAACCTTAATATTTGCAGTCCAGTCTGTAAAGGGTTTTATAACCAGTGGATCTTTCTTATTCATATTTCATTACCACTCTGAAAAGAGACAAACAACACTTTGATGTTGTTTTAAATCTAACCAGAATCTTTCTATTCACATTTGTATGCTCTTGTCTCTTCACTGGTATGGAGTTGAAAGCATATACACTGTAAAAAGTTATGCTAGCTTATGCAAAAAAAAAAGGAAAAAAGAAATAACATTCTGGAAAGTGTTTGCATGACTTTTTGAGTCATTTCAACGTGATTGTTGATGTTGTTAATCATGTTGGATTTACTTAAAATGTACCTGGCTGGCTAATTTGACCTGACAAGCTTGCAGAGATGTAGTTGTTTGCATCAAATTAGTTTGTGGCATAAATTTTCCAGAAGCTAACATTTTTCATCTATGGGAAGTTCAATCTTTTGCTACTCTGGCTTTGTTGCATCGCCTCTCTTAGCGAATCTAACTTGACTTAGTCTGATGTGAAAGTAAAGGCAGATTAACAGCAGCTGTTCAAAACTCCACAGGGTTTGGACCGAGGTGGGAAGCCATGTTTGCCTGCTTAACTGCCAAAATTGTAAGTATCCAACCAGGTTCTTCTAACGCAAACGTGTCCAAGCAAAAAAAACAAAAAACAAAAAAAAAAACTGTATTTGAATTTAGCTTCCTGTCTTGGTTTGGACTTTTGAGGTTTGAAGGGTCAAAGGTTAGCCAGGCCACTGCTGTATATATATATAACACTAAGAGTAAGGGAAGAGTAGAAAAACAAGCTGTAGATTACTGTAGGTTTAGTTTTTATTCTTCTGTGGTGAGGTTCGAACAAGTGGGCAGGGTTTTAAATGAAGAAAAAGCACTGCACCGTTTCTTTTTTGCTTCTGTGAAACAGCTACTATCTTTGACAAAGTTGCTTCGGATGTAAACAACAGAGATTTTTTTCACTCTGGTGTACACAGTAATAATGTACCTGATGTAAAAAATATAACGGTGTTGAATCAGTCGTGAACCATTAACAGTGTTGCTTCTAACGTAAAGATTGACGTTTTTGTTTTTTTCAACTCTGTGTCTGACGGACTGAGGAATAAATAAATGCAAAACCAAACAGACAAACAAATAAGGACAAGGACAAACGGCCCTGCTGGTACGAGCTGAGCAACGTCACTCTGAAATGTTGCCGCAGCCGCTGATGTACTGTTTGAACTACCGGAGCTATTCTCTAAACCTTAAAGTGACATAGAACAAGTAAGGACGATAAAAAAGAGAAGAAGGAGGAGATAGAAGATTTAAAAAAAAAACATGAAGTTACAGCCATACATTGATTTCTGGGTCAGTGAGACAAAAGTGGACTCCTCCTGCCCAGCATATGTATTATTATGGTGTCTGTCTGTCCCTTTGTGTGTCTTCCCTCCCTTTCTCTCTTTCGTTCTCAGTCTTGCTGCTGCCAAAGTAACAGAAACAGGCAGTAATCATTTCGTTGTGTCTTTTCTTCCCCAATCCCTTTTCCCCCCTTTGTCTCCCTATTCCATGTTTTCCATATTTTGGAATGTCAATGTGCTACTTGTTGACACTGTGCATGAATGATAACATATCTGTATATAGTTATAGAGAACTGTATCCCATTCCCCTGGTGTTGACAAAAAAAAGGATTGAATGTTGTACAGAATCAGGTTTTCTGTTTCTTCTCTTCAGTTACATTTTTAATGTATGTAGAGCTAACAACAGAATCTTAAGTTAAAGGGAGTTTTTGTTTGTTTTTATGGGAGTAAACTTGCACATTACTGATAAATTAAGGATTTTCCCTTTGTTAAAAGGCAATATCTGCTGTTATTGAATGAGAGATGAGATCTTACAGGAGTTATATATCTTAAATAATGTATACGGGACTTGCATGGGTTAATTGTATAAAAAAAAAGACTGCTTGCTACTTCGAATACTGTGGCTGTGTTCTCTGACAGGAGGGTGAGGAATACTGTATGTACATCTAAAGGTTATTTTGTCATTAAAGAAATAATAATATTATTGTGTATATACTGTACAGTGTTATAAGTGAGGTGGACTATGTGGCCATCACTCTAACCATAGAGAATTAATTCTACGTATTTATTTAAAGGAAACAAGGACACTCACTACACTCAAGAATGACATATATTGCCTTTTTGGAGAAGCTGTAGTTTGCTGAAAGCTTGTTTCTCTCTCTCTCTCTCTCTCTGCCTCGCTCTTTCTTTTCATGTTTCTTCTTTTCTTCTCTGGTTGGTTTATTTTATCGGTCTCTTTCTTCGCATCTCTCTGTTTCAGACATGCTGTCTTCTTACTGTTTGATTCTGACTCAAACTGTCACTTTCTCTGTTTGTCTTTCTGCGTCTGACTCATGTCTGGCTGCTTTTCCCACTGACTCAACGGCATTTTTGCTTCTCCTGTTTTCTACCAGTCCTCTTTGCAAACACATTCATTTATAGATCGATACGCTATATCTGCGTGTGTCTCCATCTCCCAAAGAATCTGTACATAACTCTCTGCCTCTGTCACTAAATATTCATCTTTTCCTTTCTATTTATCCTTTTCCCACATTCACAGTCTTACATCATTTTATCCATTCTTTGGTTCTTGCTCTGTCCTCCTCTTCACTTTCACAGGGTGTAGTCAGGAATTTTGTTTTGTCAATTTAATTTGGTGTGTGTGTGTTTTTTTTTTTTTAACAGAACAATAACCACAGTAGTTACAGTGTTGGTATTAATGAAGATAATCTTTCTTTGCTTTTTATTTCACCGCTGTCCTCTGTCTGTGTGTTATCATTTTTTTTGTTGTTGTTGTTGGTTTGTTTTCTATTGATTTTTCTTGTACACCAACTGATAAGAGGAAAGTTGTTGTATGTGTGTTGCCACTAACTGTGACTGCTCTCCATGATACATGGTACTTCTGATAAAACCAATAAAATAAAGTTTGGGATACCCTGTTTCAGAGACCCTGTGAGTCCACTGCCTTTCTAGAGTGTATGTGTGTGTGCGTGTTACAAACAATCAATAATAGAAAGCTTAATTATTATGCAAATATGCATTAGATTTAGTGAAAGTAAATAGGAATTGCAACCTACTCTTGTCTCATCTCGCTTTCTTCCTCTATGTCACACCCAATCTCCCATACAAACATTTTCTTTTATATGTTCAGACTGTCGATGATGAATATGACATTTGTCTGAATGGCTGACATCTAATTAACTGTCATCTGCATTGTTCTGTCATTATGTCACAGTTGCAAGTGATGGCTGCAGCAGTGCTGATTAATGGTTTATGTTGTCCTATGAACAAATGATTAATGTGCATTGTGGTTTTCCTTTTAACAGACATATTCACTAATCTTACTTCGACAGAGAAATTTCAGAGGAGATAAATTATTCATTTATATTAAAAGAAAAGCTCATTTTAACCTAGAACACTGGAAGGAATTAAATGTTTGACTAATTAGCTAATTAAATGTGCTTTCCGCTAATGTAGCACGTTAAAGCAAGTTGAGCAGAGAACAGTGACATTTGTTTTGCGCTGCTTTAGTTTTAAGCAGCACCTTTGTGTTACGTAGTGTATTTCAACGTTACAAGATAAATTATTTATTAAAGATGTCTTTTTGTTGATTTTTTGCAACTTTTATGTTGTGAATGTTTTTCATTAATTACATTGTGCACAAAGCCAACGGAAGAGCCACTATTAACACTATAAATGCCTATACAATTGATGCACCAGTGGCACTTTTAAATGAACTGAAAGCTGGATAGAGGTGTTTTAAAGGGACATCAACAGATTTGAAGTGAGATTTAACACTGTAAAATGATTAAAAGTTAAAAAATTTAACAGTACATTGTTTGCAGAAAAAAAATATATAGCTATCACGGTAGAATTAGTTCATGCAAAGTCACGTTTTAGCTCACAGGAACCAGCTGTTTCATGCATGCCATTCACAACTGCGCTGCTACCAGCTGACTAATAATATCCAGTCATACAGTATTCATACAAACACATAGGCTCCTGTTTCTTTCTTCTCCTCATTGTTTCGCAGATTACTCAATATCTACCTGTATCTAAATGATATCTCATTTGCTGTAAGTTCCTTGATGTAAATGTCAAAAGTGGTTAATGCTGATGTTAATGTTACCACATTGCTGCACAATTATGTGCTCAACTAGACAATTACTGGAAAAAAGAACATCAGAATTTTTGTCAACCTTCTTGGTGAAGAGAAGGGTCCACCCTGACCCTTTAGAGTCGTCGGTGAAATTTAGTAATTTTGAAGCAGAGCTTTTAAATAAAATGTGTGCACATATGAATAGAAAGTTGCACAGTTAGTCAGTCCAAAAACCTTTACCATTATATAACATGTGACTGATGAATAAGTTGTTTGTTTCTTCTCCTCCTATCATGCTGCCAATGTGATGGATCATGCTGATTCTCTGTGTGATCTCTGGATGATGGATTCTTCCCATGACAATTAAATCTTCTTACTTTGTGACAGTTTGTTTTTTTCTCTCCAATTTTAATCATAAATGTAAATTTTGCTGCAAAAGATTTTTTTGTGATGTGAATGAATCTATGTGAGTCAGCAAAAGAGACATTGTGTTGCGGTGTGTTTTATGTTGTTTCTTGTGTACATGTGTTTTTCATTACTTGCCCACTGCTGTCTGTCTGAAACCTCATTATTCTGTCACATTTGATTTGGAAACAGGTACTCGTCTGGATAGCCTCTGCAGGTTAGCATGCAGGGAAATGAGCATGGATTTATGTCTGAATGTGTGTGCACAGTTGCTTCTGACTGCCGAATAAAGCCTAAACTCTCCAGTCTCTGGTGACTGTCAAACTATATGTAATCCCTCAGTGACAGAACCAGCCCTTAATTTTCTCTCCACTGTTCACTCCTCTGTGTTTTAGCTGTCAGCGCTCAACCTAACCTATACATTAAAAAAGCTTCAGTGACAACGCATCCAAAGGTCTTACACAAGTGCCAAAGTAATGGCGTATGAAATGTCTAAATTTAAGACAGTAATAAAAAAAAAAACCTGACATCTTTTCCCTTTAGGTTTCAAAGGTTTTGCAACAGTAATAACAGCACCAGAATGATACATATGTCCCTAAAGATGTCACTTTCTGACTCTTAGTGTAATTACTAAAAGAGGTCACAAAGATAGTTTTTTCTCATTTACTCTAATTTTATCACCATATTTGCACATGTGACGTATTTACTTTGTTGTTCTGGACATAATGTTAAGTTGGGACAGTCTTATTTGTCACATTGTGTTTGTGTTGTTGTCTCTATTTCAGTTACAGTATACAGTTGCTCTGCACAAACCTCAGTTTGCAGATGTCTAATCAGCCAGAATAACTATTTGGGTGTGCAGGACCTTTGAAGCAACACAAGGATTTGGGGCATATGCTGTTTTATCTGGGGATGTACGAGACGATCAACATGAATTTCATCTCAGAGGTAAATGTGAGAGGCAACATTTTTAGCCTTGCTTACAACCCTGTGATGTAACACGGTGATGAAAGGTGCTTCATTCTAAAAAATCCTGGGGGCTTTAAATGAATCAGGTGCACAGTCTACATCTACCGTACAGTGGAACAGGAGAAATGCACTCAGCCTCTTTACATTTCAATGTCAAGCAAACATTGTTTTGCTGTCTAGACATGAATTTGGTTTGTATAACCCTCTCCACATTTTCTTTATTATTTATGCTTTATTTCTGTCACTGAGTCAGACATTATTCTGTCCTGACTCAAAGGTCGAGGATGACAGCTTCCTCGGCACTGGAATAACAATAACCTTCACACTTGTGCACAGACTTCTTAATAGAAATATACTCTCAAGCAGCAGGAAGAGACCTGCTTCAAATGTAATTTTGATTTGCAGAGGTGATGTTCACATGGCTGCAATAAATCCAGATTGCAAATTTCCTTGATAACGTTAATCATGAAACATAGATGTAGCTAGGTTGAACGTAGATGTAAAAAATGTTACATAACAAGCTAAACACATAAATAATTAGGAGGACGAGACGTACAATCAGCTTTTCCTGTGTTTTATTAAATTAATTCATGTTGTGCATTAAACAGATTCTCCTTCTGTTTCTGTTGTCTTGCACAAAGTTGAGCTTTGCTCACCTTTTCTCTGTTGCATCATTGGGCCCATCAGTTTTGCTGGAAAATTACCTGCATGTGAAAGTCTCATTAGTGTTCAGTGTGTCACAGGGCTCAATTCTGGGTCCGATTATGTTCTGTGCATTTTTGTTATCAGTATTTATTTCTCAAAATGTTTAGATCTGCATCAGAAATTAAAACTTGATGTGGAATCACTGTTACGTTGTTACTGTTATGTTTTTACCTTAATACACTGGAAAACTACCTCCTTGTCTTGTTACACTTTAATACATTTTGCAGCTCCGTCCACCTGATGCTGTGACTACTGTGTGTTTACCTGCATCAGCAAGATTACTGTGTCCGTCTCAGCCACTCCAAAATCTGACACATGGTTTGTAATAAACTAAATGAAAATTGCACCCATTTTAAGTTCATTCCCATCAAATAAATGTTTATTGTAGACTGACAGGGTATTATATAACCACTCTGTACTCTGCTGCTCCCTATTAAGACTGGAAAGAGCACTGAATTCCCAGCTGTTGTAAGGTCAGTACTGAAAGGTGACTAAGCAGTTGTTAAATCTCAATTTTGAAACAGCATCACTTCCTTAAAACTTCAGATGAGTAAAACATTTAAACATGCATTTAATGCATTTGTTATCACCAGAATTTTCTTGAACTGATTATTTTCTTTATGTGTCTGTGTTTAGACATATGTATGTTGTATCTCCTTTACAGTTCTTTCGTTCAAATATTGTAATACACAATTCTTGGTCCATCTCTGCTGTCCTACGTCCAGCAGATCAAGAGGCATTTACTGTATGTGGTAGAAACGTGAAGCCTGCATGTCAGGATGTCTGGGCAGGCCAAAGTTTAGTACACGTTAGTCCTCCCTCCACCTTATTATACTATTATACATGAGTACATGTGTAAACTGTTACACATTTCACATGTGTAAAATAGTAGCTGTGTGTGAGTGAGTGTATGGGTGG
>OMLM01009528.1:16053-27030 GCA_900302695.1 Helostoma temminkii
TCTGATATTTGCCTGACATTTAATTTCAATCCATTTATGTGTGTGTGTGTGTGTGTGTGTGTGTGTGTGTGTGTGTGTGTGTGTGTGTTCTTTGCTTCGCATTCTCAAATGACAACTACAAGTTAAAGCACTTTGAGATTATTTAAATGTAGCAGAATGTAGGAGGGTTCATCAAGTGAATGATGTATAAAGCTCAAAGAAACAAGAAAGACTTTTAATTCCACTTAGCCAACAATATTTGTGGACTCATATGTAGTCATAATTTCATAATTAGAGTAATTATAGATTGACATTTGTTTTATGCTGCATATGCATTTTAGGGGGACAGAATAATCTTGACATTTATATATATAATATAAAAAGATCCTATTATTTGAAAGGTGTAACCAAAGGAGATAGCCTAGGGGTCACTCTTTAACGTGTGCTTGGCATGTTAGAGTCTGCTCTCAACATGTACGAAACCTAAAAATACCACTAATATAACAAGTATAGTTTAAAAGAATAATGTAATTCTGCCCGTTTCATCAACCAGTTGTCATGAACAGTCCCTGTTCGCCATAAATAAATAGTTCACTGTGATTAATAATCTATTTCAAAAGGGAAGTGAACTGAATCCAAATGCTGCCTTAAAGGAAGGAAATCAATTTACTAGCATATATATACGGCCCTGCAATAATGCAGAGCGTATGCAATATGGAGTTAATGGGCTAAAACATGCAAAACCAAGCAGTATGGTGCAATTACCCTTTTTCAACTCTCAAAGTCAATAAAATTCAGTGTTTCTTCATAATGAAGATGGATGAAAAGACTGAAATGTGACCATCAAAGTGACTCCTCCATCTTTACAGACCTATATGACCTATAAGAATTTTTTTTATTTTAAATGTTTTAATTTTCTGTCATTAGTCTTAGTCTTCGCATGGCCTTGTCACCCCTCACTCACCCCATCCTTCTTTCATTCATCATGTTCATTTACTTCCCTTTCTTTCTCCCTCTGTTGCTCTTTCAGTTTCTCTCCTTCCATTTCTCGTCTCACTTGCTCGTCTTCCGTCTTTTCTCTTGGCAGAACTCGACGACCAAGTCCTCTTCTCTTTGAGTTGCAGACTCCCACACAAGAACAACACACACGAACGCACACTGTATCAAAACTCAACTATGTTACACTCTAAAACTTCTGCCAACTCAAACACACATGCAGTACCTACACACACACACACACACACACACACTCTCGACAGCAGGTTACTCTGTGTCAGCAACTGTTCTCTGCTGAGAGGCTGTGGGCGGCGAGATGATGTCAAGTTACCGTGGTGATTTTCTGTTGCCTTGACGATGCTTGACGACTACCAACCATAGCATACAACCACTCAGGGCTGGAGAGGGGACATGGGAAAAACATGTCAACATGTTCTCAATTACCTTCACATATTGACCATGACATAGAAGTTCCCGGCTACAACTGTATGTACTCCACATAAACAGGTTGTCAGGAAGTGTTACTGTACTCTACTTCAATAAAAACACTGACCTTCTGTCCATACAGGTTGTACCAAAGGCAGAGAGAGAGACTATAATTATTTATTCTTTATATATGTAAGATACATATTTGATTATAAGATCAAACTTTTTTATTGTTGTTATTGGTATGGTACAGGAAGGGTGGTTGTTTTTGACTTGTTTACTTTTTCTATCTGTTCTCTGATGATCCACGTCCCATAAGAAAGCTGGCTGTCACAGTCTCCAGTCTGCCTGCCTGTCTGCCCGTCTCCCTGTGTCTGCCTGTCCATTGTGTTTATCTGTGGCGTTTCTTCGTTTAGAGGATGATATACTGTATCTGCGTGGCAGTGTTTGCACAACAATCACATGGTCTAAAGGAGGCTGCCATCTTGGAGTCCTCCTGGAAGTGTCCTCCTGTCCTCTTGTTTCTGCTTCCTGGTTCGTGGAGACCACATACATCATCATCTAAATGTAAGAGCTTCTAATCTCTTCTGTCCTGCTCTCTGGAATAAATAATAACTTAACTACTGTATGACCTGAGATCAGTCATTACTGTTTACACATTTAAAATAAGCTTTATTCTATTTTCACAGACTTATGACTAAATTGCTAATTATTTCAAGTACATGTTACAAAGGAGATTGTAATTCGCTTGTCTTAACTCAATTAAGTGTTTGTTTGTTTTCAGTCAGTCCAAAAAAATGACAAATACTTAGACCAGGAGCCAGTTCGCAGTGTGACATAACTGGTTTCCTACGACAATATTTGTGCCCCAGTGAAAACTAAAAACTTTCAGTTTGTGTCAAAATATTTGGATAATATTTAATTAATCTACTTTGAATAACAATTGGTTTCCATCTAAATACTTCATAAAGAATTAAATTATTATGAACTGATTTGTCGAGATAAACTTTCCGGTCAGATGCCATCAAACAAATAAAAAGACGCCACAACAAGATGATGCAATAATTAATTTTTATTAATTTTTTAAATTATTTTTTTATACATTTATAACAAGATTCACACACATGTAAACTTGTTTTGAAATTTTCAAGTTTTTTCTAATAAATAATTAAAGAATAAATTACTTGCAGCCTAATGCAACACAATGCATACATCTGTGAATATTTTATTTCATGGCAGTGAAGTGACATAAAGCCTTAGAAATATTAAAATTTTACTTATTCTTGAATTCAATAAAATAATCACAAATAAATGCTATATTATATTTTTTTAAAAAGCATCTCCTTCAAAACCAGCCCTGATGATAATAGTGCTATAAAAGCATGTTTTGCTTTGAGCGTTTCTGCTCTGGATCTATACTCGTTAGCCCTTTTCAGCTTTTCATAATGTCTATACGTATGCTCTGCTATGAATGGGACATTTTACTTTGCCAATATGTCAATCTGAACTGATTTTAGCATTGAAAGGCTAAAAGAAGACAGTTTGCTGCAAGAATAAAGCCAGGTGGACAACTAGCTATAGAGACTGAAAAAAGTAGAAAGACAAAAATAAAATAAGAATACAATGGAGATGTTAAAAAATCTTTAAAAAAGCAAGAAAAAAATCAACAAGCAGATACAATAAACAATCTCTTCGCAAATTATTGCAATTGTATATGCACTGCTATATTGTGTACATAAATTGTATTTACGGCTTTTCATTAAAATCAGATTTACATTATACTAAATAATAAAGTCACACTAATTTGAAAGCCCTAACCCCCAAAAAAAGGAGAAAGACGGGCAGAGAATAAAAGAGAGAGGGAGTAATAGCACCAATCAGACAGCATTAGCAGAGCAGGGACCAGTAATTGGAGCTGTGAAGTGTGATTCATCGACCACTTGTACCACTCATGCTCCTTCTTTCTGAACTGCCATCTCCATTATGTCATAACAAACTCACTCTGTCACAAGTAACTCACACACTTTCCTCTTTATGCACATATTGTCATAACCACCCTCCATTTATTTTCCTTCACACAGAGCCGCGCAGAATTTTGCACATCCCTGAATTCTTTGAATCTCCACATCTTTCTCTAATTAGGACACACATACATGCAATAACACACACTTGCGCCAACACACCCACGCACAGAAATCCACACACTCTCGCTCCCGCCCAGCTTGACATTTCACACAGTGCTGCCAGCTAAGCCGCATAAGAGCTCCTTCCTGTGCTGCTCGCCCACCTGCTGCATCGCGCACCATAATGCTGACAGAGAAAGCATCTTTCTTAACCTTTCTGAGCGAGACACACTTAACAAAATGTGCCACCTCTCCTGCGAAGGTCACTCAAAATGTCCCACATGAGCATGCATTTCCTTTCACTTAAGGAAAATGATACAGTGCGTAGGTCGCCCTCAGGTTGTTGGACTTGTGACCTTTTGACGGGCATTTGGTATCACAGGAAATACACAGATGTGACTTCACTTTGTGTGCTCTTAAGTAATATTACTTTAATGATGTCAAGGTCAGAAAACTAAGGGAGCACCATTAACCTAAAAGGCCAGAAAAAGACAGCTGGTTACGTTGTAATGTTTTCAAAGATAATTAACTTACACTTGCCAAACATATATTACTATTTTATTAAAAGCGAAGTTTACAGTAAATCTTAATATGTGTTTCGGTAGCTATCTGTAGCCACAGGAACATGTTCTTCCATGGCTACACTGCTGCAGAAATGTGACTAATGTGTAATGTCATCAAATATGGACTGAAGTTTCCAAAGAAAATCTCTCAAGGGAAGATGAATTTGATGTCTACATATTCATCTTTCAGGCTTCTGTGTGTGCAGAGTTGGATTTTCTACTTTTTATTTTAACTCTTTATTGGCACTGGATCATCATATCTGATGATCACTTCCATATTCAAAACCAGAGAGAGACAATGCTAACATGTAAACAAGATATTTCCTCTAGGTGGTGCCAGTGCACTTTCGCTATGTAATGTTTAGTTTGATTTATCAACATTAGCAGGTTTTATGAAAATCCAGTGGATAATTCAGCTGGACAAACATCTGGAGCATGCACTTTTTTGCTGCTCCATCAATCAATCAATCAATCAATCAATCAATCAATCAATATACAACTTGTTTCAATCTCAATTTTATGTCCCACAGATTTTGTAAATGCTTCACTCAAACTTTTGTAGAAGTTCCTCTTTGATAGCTGTCCAATAACTATATCCCATCACCACACACGGGACTATATGAACCATAAAAGTATGAAAGTCCTGGTTTATATTCAGGTGATTGCCTGGAAAATGTCTGTAGCTATTTTGCTCCTGAGATTTAACGTTTACTTCTCAAGTTTTCAACTGTTGTTGAAAAAAGTGGCTAGCAAAAAAATGTGGGAGACTTTTCTCACAACTTTTATGACAATTACTGAAACTGTAATTATTGTATTATTATTTAGAGGCTCACACACACGCAACATTTCTACAATCTTATGAACTTTTGGCTCCGCCTCCACAAAACTCATTCACCTCTTCAATTGCATTCCATCGTCTTTTCCTGTCTCTTTTCCATCATCTATCTTTGCCAGTGTCCACTCTTCGTCCAGCTACTCCCTCTGTCTGCTCTTCACTTTGTACTATCACATTTCTCATCCCTGTCTTGTTTGTACATCTTGGTTGAAGTATTAAGGTTTTCATGTAGTTACTAGCTTTGGTAAAGTAGTTCTCCACCTCTGCCACAGGCCCCTTATCAGAGAACAGATGGTCCAGGTATGCCTGAATGTACTGATCTGAGGTGATCAGGTCCAGGTTAATGGGGGAGGACACAGTTATAGAGGTGTTGTCAGGCCCAGTGAGTCTCCTTCTTCTCCCTGTTAAGTTTCCATTAAGTTTAATTCAGTTAAATGCATCTTGACTGAGATGAGTATAAAGAGATTTCTTGGTTACATCAGTTTACCCATCTCTGCCTCCAAAGTGGATAAAGGGATGGTGACGCTCTTTCCCGTCTCTCTGTCTGTCACAGTGAGTCCCGTCATGGCTCCCTCCTCCGGCACCTCACTAGAGGGGTCACATGACGCCAGAGGACCTCCTCGACATTTCACGGCAAACACTGTATTAGACTTGTAACGCCTATAATGAAGAAATTGGGAAGTGACATGACAGAGTAAAGAACTTGGGTGAAACAAAACGAAACAGTTCATCAAGCAGAATTTGTGGATGTGTCACTGCACAACACACATTTTGTGCTGAGTTTCTCTCATTAAAAGGGCTTTAAGCATGCATATTTATGACTTAAGACACAAATCTGATTCATTACCGCAACGTTAAAGTGATGCTCTTAGCTTACAAGTGGAGGATCAGCTTGTTAGTCACTAGGTTTTAAAACAAATTGATGAGAAAAAAAAAGTGCAACATTTTGGCCTTCATATTTTTCCTACGTTAGTCAAATGCAGTTGATTATGTCACAATTGTCTGTATTACTGGCTGTTTTTCACTATAAGCTAAAAGTGTAGGGTTAGACCTTTCCGACAGTCTGATGAGCGTTTCTTATGTTGTTGCTGTCATATTTGGAGCAGGCTGGAGAGCTTGTCTCATAGCAGACAGCCAGGCTCTGTGTGGCTGTGCTTTCTCCTGTCAGTATGCTTTAGGCTCCTGCTTCCACTGAACTGTTGTGTGTTTTCTGTCCAACAACATGGTCTCAAATAAATCTGCACCGAGTATATGTTGTGGCATAGGTTATCCATGTATGGTACACACCAACTCCACCAAAATACTGAAAATAGAATATACCGTAAACTTCCTGCACTCTGAATGTCTTAGGCAACTTAATATTTAGCTGGCCAAACATGTTTTACTTAAATTGCTCGGATGTTATTTATGCTTTAGTGAAGTTGGGTTTTCACATTACACATAGTCAGAGGCCGAAAGCTGAAGGTGAACATGCTTTTTTAAATGCTGGCTGGTAGGTTTCAATTCGGCCAATCGGCTTTACACTTTTTTCAAAATGTTGCATCAGCTGACATGAAGCAGTGCAGTCCAGCCCCAGATTTGCAGCAGGACTTCTGGCTAGGTTGTGTTAAAGGAAGGTAGTGTTCCAACTGGGCATAGTTCAGCCTGCAGGCAGGGATACGAGGAAGGGCCTTAAAGACACAGGAGCTCAAACAAGCTTTTTTAGTCACAAGGCCTGAGGAGATGTTGCATAAAGAGGTATTATGACATGTATTTGAATATTTTAAACCTTGATAATCATGTAAAATTGTATCAATGGAGCTTCATAATAATAATAATAATAATAATAATAATAATAATGATATAATATGCCATTTTGACCCTAACCAAAAACTATATTGATTAGTAAAGTGTTACATGCATTGTACTACCTGTAAGCAGGTATGATCTGTGCAAGGTCCTCCCTGTATTGCGCCAATGCTGCCCTGGCAGCCAGTGGTTCAGTCTGACCCTCTAGAGCAGCCAGGTGAAGCAACATCTGGGTGTGAAATGCTGCTCCACTGGCCCAGAGTCTCAGAGACCTGGTGGATCAGACCGTGTTAGAATAAACTCCTCATGACAAATGCTTTTAAACCACACTAGCACATTTCCATGCAACTATTTAGTGTTGTACTCCGTTCCAATGTTTGTCTGTATTCTACTGTACTTTAGTGGATTTTACTATGTTTCCTCAGTGCTGCTCAGTTTGAGGCCCTGCTCAGCTTCACCGTCATCTTATCTTCTACTGTGCTTCAGTGTGCTCTAGTTTATTCTCTAACCTGGAGTCACAGTCTCCCCCGAGGAGACAGGTCTTCAGCTGAGTAAGAGTGAGGCTGACATGGGCCTCAAGTCTGAGGCAGTCCTGGATCAGCTTGCTTTTATCGCCCAGGTTAATCCTACAGCGTTTCAGGTACTCCTCCATCTCCTCCTGGAGCTCCCAGATTCTTTGCTAGAGGTAGAAATTCAAGTATCAAAGCTGTAGTATTTCTGAAGTACTTTTGAATTTGGGGATCACACAAGCAGATTTCTGTCAGATATTTTACCTGACATGGCGCTGACCCCGATGACCTTCCTTTCACCTTTGATTTCAATGATGTGTAAGCCATATCAATCACCATAGTGACAACTAATCCCACCAGGCCAGCTAAGCGTGGTTCATCTGAGAAGGCCGTCAGTCGGTTAATCAGATCCTTCAGGTACGTGGGTGCCTTGTTCCCAATGTCGCCCTGCAACTGGGTGAGTTGAAAACAACAGTTTCATTCTTACATTGGTCTCAGTAAAAATAAAATAAAACCTGCTTGTCTCCACTTCACGACTGAATTAATTAGAAGACATTACCTGTTGGAGGTATTCCTTCATGCGGGCCTCAGAATCAAAACTCTCGTCGTGATTGGATAAGAGCAAAGGGTGGACAACTCCAAGGTCAGGTACAACGCCACCTTCCAACATGGTGTTGTATATTAGAGAACCGATTGCATCCTTCACTTGAGAAACCTCTTCTTCTGATGACAACAACTGGCCCATGATATTTGTGTATGTGTTGTGATAAATAAGTAAATACTTATGGCAGCATCTTAGGAGGCAGAGAAAAAAAAAGAGAAAATATAATATTACACATAACACAGTACAGAAACAAACCTTTACCACTAAATAACTGCCAGAATTTAACCACATAACTATGGTTATACTATGACCGGAAGGATATTAAAAGACTTAATGACACATGCAAAAGATATGTGTTTGACTTATCATTTCACCCTGGAAGATGTGTCACAGCAGCTGGACTTTTTTTATATTAGGTCGAAACGTTTCACAGCCCTTCACTCATTAGAGGTGGAGCCTTTAGACACAATCTATCCTCTGAAAAAAATTAAGCCCACTTCACACATCCACCAGGAAGGCCATAATTAGACAGGTTGTTAGAGGTGTGATTATTATCACACCATCTCCATCCACTGTCCTTTTAACAAGACTATTCAGGGCATGGTGAGAAGAAACCAACATGGAGGATAAATTCATGGTCTTCAAACAACTTTCCTCAGACTGATACTTGGATGAGTAGTAAAATGTTTTGACATAACACGAAATAAATACCATGACTTGCAGATAACGTCACCTGAATGACTGAGAACCTTCACAGACAGATTTCAGATGACATAGCATTTTAACTAGCACCAGCTACTTCTTTAATAGCACAGTAGCATTTCACATTAACACTCCAGCAGTAGTTCAGTAACATTCACTCTCTCTTACTGCAATGAGTTGTATTTTGGCCGGCCAGCTTCTTTTGTCGTTTCACCTCTCCTGTCCCCACAGCGGATTTATGTCTCTAGAGTTCTGCCCTGTCCCAAGCATGCTGCAGTAAAGAGATTAACCAAGACAACACAGCAGCTGAGTAAACTCCAGCTCTAAACCTAGAGCTCCTCCTAGCCACAACGGTTAGGAAGTGCAACTTGCTGGGAGGAGTTTGCTGTGTCTTCAAGGCCATAGACCCAAGCCTGTTATGGTTTTGTCCAAGTAATCTGCTTCTGAAAAGGGGTTTTGTTGCCTATTGGCTGTTACAGATAATCAGAACCTCTGGGGATAGTTATTTCTTACTGTTTCTCATGGTACTATCTTTAAATGGCTACATGATGGTGGAATTAAACTAATCCTCCCTGTGCTGGGGGACTCCCTGGAAGCAGTCAGGGGTCCTTGAGCTTGAAAGTAATAACTAGAAACTCTTTATGACTGTGTCAAATATAAAAAAAATAAATAAATAAAATAAAATAGGCCAAGGGCTTTTAGTTTTTTTATTTAGCTAAATGGAACAGCAGCCTTGGTGGTGGTGTGATGTTGACTTTTTTTTACTTGATAAAATATGGGACAAGGGGATTTGGGATTTAATGTAGTGTGAGAGATGTTCTTTGTTAACTGGGACAAGGGCTTGTGCGTTGTCAGGGTTCACAGTTCTGTGTGTGAAAACTAACACACTATTATGGGCTATAGCTCTTGTTAAAGTCCACATCTGCCTGTAAACAGATTAAATGCTAGAGTTAGCTTTCCTGTACTGTAGCCCGTGTTTCACAGTCAGTGTTTCTGTTTCAATTTAATATAATCTCCTTTATCATTTAGCAAAATATGTCATTTTTCATTCTGGCTTTAAATAGAATGAAAGCCATGCATGTCCGGTTACTGTCAAATTCAATGTCATAAAACAGCTCATCATGGAATGACTATGTTGCACTCATGTCATGTTGGTGAAATGGGAAGTATCCTAAAGTCCCAGGCCCAGTTGTTGTGCTACTGCTTGTAAAGTAGCTAAACATACCAACTTAGTGAATTAGCTTGGCTAACTAGCTCTTCTGCTCCAGCATAATGGGCAGAGTCCAGGCATTCACACAGTAGTTCAAGATGGTGGTCTGTTACTGAGCACTTGCTGCTAAAGTAGCCACTTGCTCTAGCTGACTAGACAAATTGTGCTGCTTGTTCTGGTTGTGAAATTAACACACAGCATATACCTTTGAAGTATGTTAATCAGTTTTATTAGTAAGCTTCCCCTCACCCAAACCGGCCAAGGCAGATAACCGCTCACCCTGAGTCTGGTTGTCTCCTGTTGGTTTATATAGTTATATACTGATATATGCTGTACACTATTGAATTCAATTACTTTTTTCCAGTGATGCAAAAAAATTCAAACTACATGAGCACTAACAATCATACTCTGCTTTAAAGATACTTTACTATATATCTATAGCAGAAATGCATGTTTTTACACTATTTGTAATGTGAAATAGTTCACTCACAGTGAGAAATCCACTTTCAGCCTACCCAGCACTCTGGATCTTTTTCATCTTTCATAGTTTTAGTTTAATATTCTGCTTAATCTTTTGGTTTAGTTTTTGTGCTTTCATAATCCTTCTTTCAGCAGACCAGCACTGAGAAACTCAATGAACCCTATCTGACTGTGGCCAAAAATTAGCTAGTTCACAAAGTGGAACACTTAGTTGACTTAGAGCCTGACAAACAGAGAGTATTAGACATGTAGCATGACTCAGTAAATGCTAGTTTACTTTGTATTTGATGGATGCACAAAGTGCTGCTGTTTGCTAACATTAGCCGTATCACTTTTATAAGGTGTCACTGACTATACTCATGTCCTCCTGTGCAGTTTGCTAGAAATATTGTAAATATGTTATTTCACACACTCTCTTTATGTTCAGTGCACTTTATTTGGCTTTGGATCTCACAATCAAGTATCTGTTTTGAATTGAAGAGTTGCAGAACTCAAACAAAACATAAGACCAACTGCACATAGGAATATGTTAATTATTGTAAGAAATAACTACATCGAGTATAATTTTAGAGAGCAATTAAAAAATATGTGTTTAGAGTTAGTATACCATGTCACAGCAACTTTCATATGTTTATATGATATATTGATGTCAGTTTGTCAGTCTGTTTACCATAGTCCGGCTCCTGTCATTGATGATTTCAATGGCATCTGTCAGTTTGGTGCAGTGTGTGTGTGTGTGTGTGTGTGTGTGTGTGTGTGTGT
>OMLM01009529.1:0-16890 GCA_900302695.1 Helostoma temminkii
AACATAGTAAAATATATATATATATATATATATATATATATATATATATATATACAGCAGCTCTGCTGTGAATTCTACTTACAAATTACAATTTCTCAGTTTTTAAGTTAGAATTGTCTGAAATGTGATCATTCTTATAAATGTTGATTATTGAAGTCTGAAATCTGAAAACAGCAAACCCAGGTTGTATAAAAACAAAGTGAAAAGAAAACTGATGCTTAGAAAACAAGAATTATAAGGCTGTGTGTCTCAGTTTTTACCAAAATATTAGTTTGGTGTTGAAATGCACAATGTTGCTGTTGATAAACCAAAACAGGAGGAAGATGGAGACATTTTGCTTTCTTTTTACAGAGTGGATGAACAAGTTTTCCAAAAACGACCCAAAAACAACACAATGTCACGGTTTCACATTGAATAAGCATTTTTAGACTATAGACCATTTTACTGTAATCACTGACTTAATTTTGAGCGATGTTGATATGCAATCGTGCAAGTCAATAAAAATGACTTTTTTAAAATGGCTCATTCATGGTTTATGAATTCAGAGTTTAGTATGTGTTTCTTCACAGTTACGGTCACCGTCCTCATCTCCTCATGATGATGTCAACCTGGGACCTTCAGCAAACCCACAGTCAGTAGCTCTGTTTCACCCACGCACATGTACAGTAGCTCTTTAATGTTATACTCAGAAGATTTATTATCAGGCTATAACCTCTAGTGATCACTAAAAGTTTTAAATTTTCAACGCTCTGAGTCAAGTATTCAGAAATATCTTAATAATTTAAGCACTTAGATGTATTTTATTTTATATGTATAAAAGAGATGAGTTTCTTATATGACATTTTTCTGTTCCTGTCCACTATTTGTTTACCTTGTGATTTTGTATAATCCATTTAATAGATTACTCTGTCTTGTTTCAGTGCCAGGCCCACGGACTTTGACTTCTTGGCTGTCATTGGCAAAGGAACCTTTGGAAAGGTAACACTGAAACAATGATTTATTTACCTGTGTTCACACTGGCAAGAAAATGTAAGTGAATACTTGGAATTACCTGCATTACAGATCCCCGTCTCTACATCTACTGATAATAAATAATATTCTGATCCAGCTGAGGTGACTCCTAAATCATAAAGCAGAAGCTCAGTGAGGGTTAAAAATATTGGAGCTAACTATCACCTCTGTTCATTAATATACAATAAGCAAACAGTGCAACAAACAAAAAATAAAACATAATTATTCACCTAAACTTTGCCGAAAAGCACCTTGTCACTTCACAATAAATCAACAACTTCAAACAAAGAATAAAATCTTTACCAGTGACCCAGACAGACATGAGTGAAAAGACTCACGGTTCACAACGTTCTGAAGAATTTGTGTAAGGAAGAAATTATCCAAAGAGTGTTGTGAAGGTCTAATCTGCAGCTACAGGAAGTGCTTGTTTGTGGTCTGACAGAGGTGCCTTAACCAGTAATTAAATCCGTACTTTTTTGCCATAATTTTGAATGTTTAATGGACAAGTTGAACATGAAAGATTGGTTGTCATAACCCTGTCTCTTAAAAATTATGGTCCTATGCGACAGGGTTAAAAAGACAATTCTGTTTGTGTGCTGTTAGATTAAACCCATCGTGTTTGTCTACACTTGTGGCATACTGTAGAGGGAAACCAAATCACATTTTATTATTGCATAAAAACAGGTGATTCCAAAGGGTTTATATATTTTTTCTTGCCACTGGATTGATCTGTTTGTCTTGGCCGCTTCATTGCATTGTGATTAATTCAGTTCAAATATTCACGTCCTCAAATCCTCAGCAAGGATTTTATCAAGAGAGCATTTCTATGGCTTTAATGGCAGGTGTCAGGTTTTAAAGGTTGATTAAGTTAATCTTTGTGGATACAATCGTCATTTTTTGTACTAAACTTTGTTAAACCATAAGAAAAACAGAATAAGAAAGAGCGAGTGATAGTGAGCTGCTGCTGACATTGCAGACAGGGTCAGATAGAGTCTAACCGCTGACTACTGCATGATCAAAATATACTGCTTGCTTCATGAATGATTAACTTTACAGTCTACTGAGGCCTCTTACTTGAACCTCACCTGGTTAGTGGAACAGCAAAACCCTAGAAAATAAAATGACACCAGAGCAATGTTTTACATGAAGAGTCCAGTAAACTCTTAATATAAATACTTTTGTCTCTTATTAGTCAAATATTGGTTCTGTTTTAGTGGCTGTAATGCAAATGCAGAGCTTTATTAAACTGTACAGTATCAACACACTTCTCAGATTTCTCAGTATCGTCTCTTTCCACCGATCACATATCTGTGCTGCGTGTGCTGTTCTCAGAGGGGTTTGATGCAAGGTCCTGTCAGCACTGTGTCGAGATGGTGGTAAAGACTGTCTACTAAACAAACCACTAATAAACAAACTTGTATGCAGGTTCTGCTCGCCAAGCTCAAAGCCGATAACAAATTCTATGCTGTCAAAGTGCTGCAGAAGAAAGTGATCCTGAAGAAGAAAGAGGTGAGGCTCCACTGTCTCTTTATTAAAGTTTTCGTTTGACATTTCTGATCATAGCTCATGCTTTATACATAGAAACACAGAAATACATAAAAATAATTACAGCAAAACATTAGCTTTGCTTACAGCTTTTTTTAGCTTTTCACCTGGGACCTTGAATTACAGAGGTTTAAAGCCAAGACACTAAGCATTTGAGAAAAATACATTAAATATTGAAAATTACTTATTCACTTTTTCCTTTGATTCTTGATAATGATCTTATAAATTTTCATCTGAAATCACTGCTGTAAATACATTCATATAGATCATGTGCTGAAAAACCTGATATCAATTATTGCTTCTACCTCACAGAATTGAATTTCTACAACTGTTTATACACCTAGAAGGGAAATCAATGTAGATAAACACTTTTCACATCACAATACGTTGATGTAACACACAGTAGAGGATGAGGGTGGAAAATGTGTCAGCTGGAACTGAGAGCAAATTGTGTGTCTGTGTGTGTGTGTGTGTGTGTGTGTGTGTGTGTGTGTGTGTGTGTGTTTGTGAAGTGTGTGTCAGGATCTATGAATGTTATTACTAAACAGCATTTTCACCCAGCAACACAATCTGAATCTTATCTAATCTACAGTTTGGTCTGTTTAAAGAACAGATTTTACAGCTCCCACAAAATAAACTGTTTGTCTGACAACACGATCAAAACGTGTGTGACACTGTTGTTGTCTTTTTAATTAGAGTGATTAGAGATAGTTAATTTGCTTAATTGCTCTGTTTTAGTCTCTGTGAAAATTTCTAAAATGTAATTAAATAAATTGCCTCCCAACTCTCTGAAAATGGTAGAAGATGGTGACATTTCCCTTTTACCACCTTAGTTTTGGCACATATATGTTGTTTTTCACAAAGTTGCACCACATAGTTGTTCATCACTTGGACGCTGTGCTTTATCTCACCTCTACAATTCAGTATTAGTGAGGAGAAGAACACAAAACAACATTCATACAATAATTACAAGAAAAAAATCTCTCGAAACATGACAATGAAAAATAATTTAATTTTGTGTTTTTAAACTTAGAATTATTTCAAAGAATATTGTCAATTAATCTATTTTTTAACAACAGTTTTTAAGTAATGTAATGGAACCTTCTCTGTTTTAAACATGAATTGACAAGCAACATTTCTAAAGAAGATACATGCAAACATACAGGCTAACACTGAAAATTATGATGCACTATAAATGCTTGAACATGTTCTGTGCTATTCCGGTGACGTCGCTGCTGTTATTGGCAGAAAAAACTGTTGTAGACATAAATGTGTTAACAGCAATTTTGTGTAGTCCAACAACAAGCTGTGGCTTTTAAACTAATGCAGGTCTCATCATTGCACTCAGCTGTGACAGTCGCTGATTTTGCAATTCTCTTAAAACTAGATGCAGTTGAAAGCAATGGAGGAATGTTTGGTGGATTGTGACAAAGGCCATGAACTATTTGATAAATATAGAACATATAGAACCAAAACACTTCTGGGAACTGCAGGGAAAGCTGCAGATGATCACCCATGGGAAACAAATTGCATACTTCTCTTTCTTATTAATGTATCTTTTACATGGTCCACAAATGGATGTTAAATTATAATACTCATTATAGTTGTTTACAGTTTAGTTTTTTGTCTCTTCAGCAAAAGAACATAATGGCAGAAAGAAATGTGCTGCTGAAGAGTCTGAAACACCCATTTCTGGTTCGGCTTCACTACTCCTTCCAGACTGCAGAGAAACTCTACTTTGTCCTTGACTACGTAAATGGAGGAGAGGTACGTGTCTTCAGCTATGCAAAAATGTTATTTCCACTCATGAATTTATTGGACTTTAGCCTGGAGTAGAAATCATTAATTTGTTTTCATTGTTTTTAACCTAACCATAAAAACCATAAAAGATAATTATACAGATTTGAACCATGATGTGGTGTTTACTGTTTTATCTATGTCAAACAGCAGTAAATCACAACCACATCAATTTAATTTCCATAAGAAATGAAGCCATTGTTCACTAGATTATCACCTTGCCAGGTCAGGTTTTAACTTTACTGATATAGTTTATGACACAAATTGCTTTCACTGGTAGAAATGAAGCAACCAGATTTATGCCTTTTTTGTAATACTGCTGTCATTGGCAAGATAGGCCTCTGTTATGTGTATGTGTAATTATAACAATTCATCACTAATAATTTGACAAACAAAAAGTTGGCTTGACTTTCATTATGCACAACATAGTACTGTGAAAAACTATTTGCCACTTTCCTTTTTTTTTGCATATTTTGTTACACTTAAAAGATTCAGGTCATGAAACAAATATTACACAATCTGAGTAAATAAATGATGATTTCATTTATTAAAGGAAAAAAGCTGTCCAAAGCCGCCAGGCCATATATGAGAAAGCAATTGCCATCCCCTTGCTAAATCATGAATTTGGAAAGCTGAGTTCAATTTCACTTGCACACCCAGACCTGAATACTGCCTGTTGAATTACGAAATCACTCAAATAGAAGCTGTCTGACAAAGTTAAGTAAGCTAAAAGATCTCAAAAAGCAACACATCATGCAGGAACACATGAGAAACAAAGTAAATGACATGTATCAATCTGGAACAAACCACCATGAGAGGCCCAGCCTACCAAAATTACTCCAGGAGCACAACATCAACTCATCCAGGATGTTGTAAAAGAACCCAGAACAGCATCTACAGAATTGCAGGCCTCATCTGCATCAGTGTTGATGAGTCAACCACGAGAAAGAAAAAAAACAAAAACAACAACATCTTGATTAGACCACAAATACTCTGTGATAGCTGGCGTGATCCCTATGGGTGCCTGCAACCCTTATGGGGACTAAGCGGTTCCGAAAATGGATGGATGGATAAAGTAAAAGTAAAGTAAAATAAAAAGGTTTAGGAATGTCCTAGTCAAAGTCCTGTGTTAAATGCAATTGAGATGCTCCTGCATGACAATAAACCTGCTTGAAAACCTAATACTTTTTTCACAGCACTGTATATCTAAGGCTACAGTGAGGAAGTAATCAGCTTAGCACAAAGCCTGAAACTGGAGAAAAGCAGCTAACTTGACTCTGTTCAGTGGTGAAGATAAACTCTTTGAAGCTCATTTAAGCAAACACTAAGTGTCATCTGTACCAAAACCAAATGATTTCCTAGCTATTTCCCCCTACTTCCAGTCTTGATGTTAAACTTTAGGTTCACATTTAACACAAAGCTACATTAGAGTGTGATCGCAACAAGAAATGGACTTTTCATAAATTCAAATGAATTCTTCTTTAACTCAGAGAGCATTATTATTAAAATTGGAAGTTGAAGTTACATTCTACATTTCAAAGACAACAAAAAGCAAATACAATACATGACATACAGTTTCGTGAAAATGCAAAAAAATATATTACTAAAAGTGACTTTTTTTCCTTAATTTCTCTGTCCCTTTTTCATCCTCCCCCCACCCTCTCCATACTGTCTATTCATCTATCTCTTTCTATCGCTTGCCGTCTCTCTGTAGTTGTTCTTCCACCTACAGAGAGAGAGGTGTTTCTCAGAGCCCAGAGCGAGGTTCTACGCTGCTGAGGTGGCCAGTGCTGTTGGCTACCTTCACTCTCTCAACATCGTTTACAGGTCTGATGGGCAGACACACATACGCTCAAATATTTTGAAACATTTAAGATAAATTCACACTTTCATAATGTGCTCATTCTTTGCTCACTGTAGAGATCTGAAACCAGAGAACATTCTTCTAGACTGTCAGGTAAGTCAGATTCAAAATAAAATATTATTGCTTAATCACTTTGATACTGTGAACTCATCTGTCACTCCTCCATTTTTATTTGTCACTAAAAACATATGGTTTTGAATTAAGAGTGTCTTCTTGTGTCACCCGTGTACAGGGCCATGTGGTGCTGACAGATTTTGGGCTGTGCAAAGAGGGTGTAGAGCCAGAGGGAACTACCTCCACCTTCTGTGGGACTCCAGAGGTGAGTAGAAAATGAGTCATAGTCATACAAGTCATACAAACAGTCAGATGTAGTGATTTACAAGCTACAAGCAGTAATGTAGCAAACATCACCCGTATTTAAACTTGACTTTGTCTGCTTGTTTTACTCAATATTAAAGAATCAACTCTGCTCTGACGCTAGTACCACAGTTTTCCTGAACTGTTACTAATCAATTCAAACTTACTAAGTGTAGAAAGTCTTGTCTATCTGCTTATATGTGTTTGTCTATTTTTTCTCTCTTGATCTTATCTTGCTGTGTCTACAGTACTTGGCTCCAGAGGTTCTTCGTAAGGAACCATATGACAGGACAGTGGACTGGTGGTGTCTGGGAGCGGTGCTCTATGAGATGATCTACAGCCTGGTATGTGTGGCTGATTTATGGATTACCCTCTTTGGAAATGCTATTCTTGTGGTTAACATTTAAACGAGTTGTTTGACATTTTAGTTTACTAGCTGAGTTAGATGATAAATCATATACCTTTCTTGTGTCTATATAGGAAATATGAAGTTACAACCCATTATCATCTCTAAAGCCCTCAAAGTAAAATATTATTTGTACTATATATTATCCCAATTCCAAAAAAGTTGGGAAGCTGTATAAAATCTTCATAAAAACAGAATGCAATGATGTGCAAGTCTCATAATCCCACATTTTATTCATCATCCACCATGTAAAACATATCAGATTGAGATCAAATTTTAACTACTCAGCAGTCTTAGGTCTTTGTTTGTATTTTTTATTTCAAGATGCTCCAAAAATTTTCAGTTGGTGAAATTATCCTGCTGAGGTATGCAAGGCCTTACCTGAAAAAGACATCATCTGTATGATAGCACATGCCAGATATTTTATGTATAGCACTGATGATGCCTTTCAATATATGCAAGCTGTCCATTCCATAGGCACTAATGCACCTCAATACAGTCTGAGGTGCAGGCTTTTGAACTGAGCCCTGATAACGAGCTCCTCTTTAGTCCAGAGGACCATGGTGTCTCAAATGAATGTCAATTTATGATTTGTCTGATCACAACAGCATCATTTTATTGTACCCATCCATTTGCTTCAGCCTCCATTCTACAGCCATGATGTTAATGAGATGTACGATGGGATCCTCCACAAGCCGCTTCCACTTCCTCCAGGGAAGTCTGATGCCGTGTGCTCTCTGCTGGTGGGTCTTCTGCAGAAGGACCAGCACAGACGTCTTGGAGCCATTGCAGACTTTGTAAGTCTGTTAAGTTAGTTTTTTTTAATTAAGTTTTTTTTTTATTTAGCTTAAACATATTGTTTCCTAGAGAACAAAAACCTAATATTAGACAAGGAATGTTTTTCTAAGACTAGCTGTGTTAATTTCCCACAGAAAAATAGGCTGTTGAATCCAAAACATATTTTTCAGTTTTTCTGTCATGTCCCTTTGTTAAAACATAAAGACTTCAGACTTGTTTGGCATGTCAGGTTGTCTCTAAATGTGTCTAATTTATGGAGAATACAAACACAATACAAATGCCACACATAACTGTAGCACGTAACTTTCCTTTGTTTTATTTATAGCTAGAGATAAAGAATCACACCTTTTTTTCTCCAATCAACTGGGATGACCTGTACC
This sequence comes from Helostoma temminkii, assembly GCA_900302695.1. Lineage (NCBI taxonomy): Eukaryota > Metazoa > Chordata > Actinopteri > Anabantiformes > Helostomatidae > Helostoma > Helostoma temminkii. The sequence goes on from OMLM01009529.1 coordinate 8,159, forward strand.
ACAAGAGAATAACTCCTCCTTACAACCCTAATGTGGTGAGTTCTGTCAGGCTGTCTGTTTGTGATCTGTAACTGCTCACGTCTTATATGCTTAATTTAATGCAATATTTAATCTATGCATGTCTCCTGTCAGAGTGTGTCCAACTAGTCACCCATGTACTTCCTCCTCCTTAAGTTTTTTAAAATCACAACACAGTTTCCTGTGAGATTAGCCAGTATGAACCTCATCTTGTTTTCACTTCTCGCAATATAAATAATACATATCATTAAAATTTAATTTACATCATTATTTAATCTTTCAGAGAGGCCCAGCTGACACTCAGCATATTGATCCAGAGTTCACTAGAGAAATGGTTCCTAACTCAGTGAGTCGGACCCCTGAGTTAACTGCCAGCACCAGCTCCAGTAATGCCTTCAATGGGTTCTCCTTTGTCGCCACTGAGGACAGCTTTCTGTGAGATGTGAAGGTCCTAATCAGACGTAGATCAGTTGTGATCACATCTATTATTGTAGCCACAGCAGGTATCCCACAGTTTCACTACTGCAGGAATCTCTAAGTTGTTCTTCTTTGCCACAAAACAGGGACATGTATAACACAAAATACCTGTTTGAAAACATTTAACGTTCACATGTTTGAAGACCTTTTGACTGGATATCTTCCAGGCCTGGTAGAGAGGTTGCAATTAATCTACCAGGGTTATACTGGGATCTGGAAACATCTTTAAGATTCAGTGCAGCTTATTTTTATTGCATCTATTTAGTAGAGGTACAGTAAGTGAGGCTGGGTTTACACAACATATGTGTTTTGTAATTCTTCTGTAAAGAGACATATTTTGTCAGGTTAAAACGATTAAGACAGCAGACCATTGCCTTTCTGTGTACATTGAAACTTTTTGTCTGTCTCACTTATCACATTTTTATATAAAGCATATCTTGAAAAAACTAATATTTCACAAACTCAATAAACTGGACTCTGAAACAGGGGAATGACATCCAGAAAACCAAACTGGCTGTTTAACATCAGGCATCAGCATGCTTTGTCACACTGCTATGATATCATAAAGACAATCCACTGCTGAAATTACTGGCAGCATTTTACCTTAACTTTCACTTAACTCAGTGGAATTTCACTGTGAAACTGAAATAATGGCTGAAATAACAACTTCAGACCCAGTTTGGTAACGTACCAACTGTCTAGATGATTTGTAGATGATGCACTGGTGTTTAAAAACACTCCATATGGCCCTGTTTTATGCCAACTACACTGCAGTGTGAACATTATGGTTTGGTTGTTTTCTAGATTTTAGCTTTATTTTCTATATATATATATGAAATCCCTCACATATGTTTGAATAGGGATTATTTCTGTTGAAGCAGACAATGATTAGCTTTATTTCATAATATATAATAAGGTGAAACAGTTGATGTTATTATGAAAATACTGTATTGAACATATGTAAATATGAAGTACACACATACACAAATACACAAACCATGAATGCCTCTCTGCCTCAGAAATTTGGTTGGTGATTAATGTTGGTGTTTAATGCTGGCAGTGATGGGTAATAGTTAAAAATGTGAATTTTATTTTTAAAAACTCATATGTACTTAAAGTCTTGTTTTAAAATATGATATTAAATACGTTTAAATGTATTACAATTGTGTTCCAGTTTTTGAAAATAATGTTATCATTTATGGCTTTTTTTCAAAAAAAGGTGTTGCTGAATCAGGATGATTTTTCTGAGAAACCAAATACAGTAAAAGGAAAACAGCCTTATTTTTCCAGTAGACAGCTTTAATGTCTTCTTTTAAATGGTATGAATGACTAATGGAAAAACACTCTGGGCCAAATGCAGTTTTGACCTCCTCATTCAGTGTTTGCCTTCCAAAACGGTAACCTTGAATGCCAAGCTGTTATAGCCTGTAAACAGAGGCCGGTGCTACACATGGCCAGGTCACACTGCCAGCAGCAGTGTCGCGGTGGGCTGATGCTGGCGGAAGCAAAAATCATTGTATGCATGTAAATAAAAAACTTGTTAATAAATCAAACAGCTGTCAAAACACTTAAATGTTCTTTTGGATGAACTATTAAACATAATAGAACTACTGTTTTTATTACCACCGACTGACTTGTAAATCACTACACCTGACTGATGTTTTAAAGACTAGTTTTAAAGAATCAGACACTATTAATGGGCTGAGAAAATTATCAATTTATTACAAATAAGGATATTAAAGAGTATGTCACATTGCTGTAGATTAGGAAAGAAAATGTGTGTATGTGTAAATGGTGCCGATATGACCTGAGCCCAAAATAAACAACTAAAATATATTAAAAGACAACAACAACATGTCAATGCGCAGCTTGCACATCGTTCCTATGTGGTGCTGTTCTGTGTGAAGTACTGCATCACTTCAGATATGTTTTGGCACACAGTCGCTCAAAGTCCTTTTGGCACAAAACTTGTTTCATTACACAACACTTAATGTTAGCCTGCACTGATTCATCAACAAAAAACAGTTCACGTGTCAACACTGGAAAAAAACAGTTCATGTGACAAAGTGACCAATAGATAGATGATTTTTTACAAAAAGGATGAGAAGTTGAACAAAAGGTTGACTATTACCTACGATCTAAGCCCTCAAACCTTGTCAATATATTTTAACATTACAAACTTTAGTATTTAATGTGGGGAGACTGAATTAGATAGAATCTATTATTTCACTGTGACTCAGCCTTATATCCACACCTAGGGTAGACATGTACATTTTGATTTGTCATGGTAGAAAAAAAGGTCTCACTACTGTTTAATTCTCCAACTTTGTGTCTAAGAGCAGTGCTGGTCCAGTGCTCATAATCACCCCTGAGCTGGGGCTTCTTTACTGCCTGTCAGATCTTAGGAAAATGAATTCCCAAGTTCCAGGTATCAGGATAATGTCAGTGTGGCTGTCATCGTGCTAAAGCTCAGAAGATGTTGGGTGATGCAGCAGGACAATGATAGTAAACCTTGAAGCAACTCTACTACAGAATGCCAGTGAAGGCCCAGACCTAAACTCAGTAAGAGATGTTGTGGAATGAACTCTAGAGAGCCATTCACAACAGACATGCTAAGAATATGTCTGAGCTGAAACAGTTCTGTAACTGCTCTAAATTTACTCCTGAGTGTTGCATAAGTCTAATCCACAGCTACATGAAACGCTTGCTTAAGGTTTCTGCTGTCAAACTTAGTTCAGTGAGCTATTAAAACACCTTTTCACTTACTTTTCCCAACATCGCTCTAAACTCTATCACTCTATATTTGTGACTTTAGTAAAGTCCCATTTCATGATCAATTAACGGAAGTTGCAAATAGTACACTTACTTTATCTTTCCTCCATATTTTATGACTGAAAACATCTGGATGCTAGTTCACATGTTAGTATTATTACTTTTTTCTGGTCCTGGGATAGAAATCCAGAAATTACATTTTTAGTAGTAATAATTATATTCTTTTCATAACAACATGACAAATTACTAAAAACAAAACAAACAAAAAAAGATTAGAACCAAACTTTGGCTGTATGTTTTTCTCAGTGTTTTATCCCTGAATAAACTCACTTACCCAAACGAAGCAGTGACTTCAGCAGCACAGATTTTTTCCAAAGTAATCAGTATGTAAAATATTAATCTAGCATTCAATCCCTAACCTGTAAGAAGCAGGTAAACAAATGGAGAAATGTATTAATAGCTTGTGCGCTATGTGCATTATTGTAGAACTACCCCACTTAGTGTTGAAAATGAGAAACACAATACATGATTGAGGTGAAGGAAATTTAATACATAAACTGAACAAACTGAAGTCATGCATGCATTTGTGTTTTACAAATAATTTCCCACATTTCGCTTTATGTAAACAACAGAATTTACTGGCTTGTCAAAAGACTGAGGGAAATTTGTGATTTGGGAATTGTTCTTTAGGATTCATTTTTTGAGTGTGGAGGCTGATGTATAGTCAATGCTGATATAGTAAAAAGAATGATTTATGTAACCACTTTTACTGCATTTCAACCCACCACTAACTAGCATCAAAGATGTTTCATCCATCTTTAGATTTTCTTTGAATATTTTTGAATTTATTCTTTTTTTGTATTGGTAATATTTTCTATTAGTGTTGGTTTGGTTATTTTTATGGTTGAGAGCAGATGTGACAAGTTTTCTTCAGGATTAATTAAGTTTTTGAAATCTTAAAACTGTAACAACATACAATATTTTTTTATATAGGCTAGCATGTCCTGTTGACCCAGTACATATATAATAAAACTTGAGTATAATAACTAGTTAGTTCCACCATTACCAGTTGTAAATTTGCAAAATTAGTGATGTTTATATATTTATTCATCCATAAGTAACAAGTATTATTGAGTATAATTTTTGGGTGTTTTAATTAGGCTACAATTGTGAATTTTTGATTTCTAAATTTTACTTAACTATTTACTTGTAACACTGTAAAAATGACTTGAAGAGAAGATCCCAGTGCTTCTGTAGTCGCTGAAAACAAATATTACACTGTGTTGTAATAACTAGTGTATTACCATTGATAAAAATATTATTAAACATAATTATAAACCGACAGAGCCTGGTGTTTTGTACATTCCTGTGAAACTAGTCAATGTTGATATTTTCTGGCATTAATTTACAGCGGATGAAAGTAACGATGTGTAAGGTAACGTTACAGTGGGTAGCTCTACTTTACTTTACTTGAGCATTTCACCTCATTACATTTAAGAGGTAAATATTTTACTTTTAAGGTACAAGCTAATACTTTTGTACTCTCTGAACATTTTGAAAGCAAGATTTTTACTTTAGGAGTATTTCTTCATAACTTGACCCATTCTTCGACCATTGTTGGTTTGGTAAATAGTCCTAGCATGGCCCTTTTTAAAAAATAAAAACTGTGCCAGCACTTTAGTTAAGGTAAGAAGACAACATTACCTTATTTTGTAATAATAATAATAATATTTTGCTGTGTGCCAGCACAACATAGGCTAATCGCTGGTTACAATTTCATAAAACGTCGTATGTTTGAACAGTGTTAGCGTGTAAGCTAGCGTAACGTTAGCTGAAATCAGTGACACAACTATTATGAATTTTGTTTATTTGGTTATAATGTAGCTGATACTACACTAGGCTCGCACTTACAGCAAGGAATGCAAAGCAAACTACTGTTTGATCGGAAAAAACTATGTCTATGCCAAATAGTTTGACAGTTCTCTTAATATTAATGTAAATGTAATGTACGCGCAACATCAGCCGTTAGCCGTTGAAACCGTTTCCGGGGAGTGTGCAGCTGTGCAGCAGTGATGTTCTTGAACAGACCTTGTTTTTAACCCGGGTAAATTTCTACTAATACAACAACTCGTTCCGTAGCTGCTTCAGCATTTCAGTCACTAACATACATGTCATTAAGCGCATGTAACAGCATTTTTAATTTACTTCTTAACGTTTGTTTCAGCTGCCGTTATTAAATCAATCCGGTTAGCAGCTCCAGTCTGCATCTGAGCCCAGAGAGACGGGAGAGAGGAGGGATGTCGCGCGGGTAAGTGTGGGGACGCTTGTGGATCTTCACGTTGCCTTATTTGAGAGTAAAAAAAAATGTGTATTTGTGCTATGCTCAAGGTGGAAACGTTTCACAACAGTAAACATTTGAATGCCACTATCGTTGATGTTATAAGTCAAGTGGTCTCTGTGTTTCGTTGTGTGTAAGAGAGTGTGAGTGAGACGTTGTTTGCTCTCCCTCATGTCCGTTTAAAAGCCGTTGTCTTGTTGTGTCATGGTAGTGAGCTGGAAAAGCTGGACCCGGCTGTTTTCCAGAAGCAGTTGCACAGTCTAAAGTTTAGGTAGGCAACTCTCTCTATCTCTCTCTGTATTCTCCCTATTGACACATGAGCTGTTTGCTTCTGTTACAGTAACAAACATCGAAAGAAACACAAACCCCGTCGTCGAAAACAATGTTCGATGTTGTGTTTTGTCCGCCGCTAGAGGCGCTCTACCTTCTAACTAACGTTAACAGTTAACGTTTCCCCAAGTGTGTTCATGGGACATGCTAGCCAAGCTAGCTAGTTTGAAGTTACAGCAATGTTGCAATGTAGATTATGTGCTTTGAGTATTTTTGGTAAATGAATCGCAGTATTTTTTGTTTTGAGAGTTGCGTAGTGCGTTGCCTGGCTAGATATAGTTACATAACGACGTTTCACTAGGCTGGCAGCACTAGCTATAAGCTAATGTTGGCTACAAAGCTATCTCAGCTTCTGTCTGGAGCACAATATGCTAGTTGTAAAAGTGGCTGCAAGGCTGGCAAGTGAAACACAGCATTTGTTAGATATATGAGAAACGTTTTATGTTGCTTGATTTTTTTTTTTCCATATAAATTGTCCTTGTTTCCAATGAAAGCCACTCACGCTTTTTATGCAACCATATAACGCTAGCTAACATTATCATACAAGTTATCGGTGTTGGGAATACATGTTTTGTGTGTCACAGAGTACATAACGGCGAGTATACGAACAAATCTCGAGAAATTGGTACTGTCACTCTGGTGAATGCCTTTCGCAATATTATGTCCTGTCTGTATTTTATTTCTCACCGGTGCGTTTCCCTATTTGCTACTGTAATTTTATTTTCAAATGAGGTTCAGCAAGATTTGGATTTGTTGATTGCAGATGCCAAGTATTTTGTGCATTGGGCTTCAGTGTTTTCAGCATTGTAGAACAGCACAGCATCTTGAATGCACCTTGTTTGCAGTAGAGAGCATAAGCACATTTATAAATGTGACTCAAACATTTTACTTTGGTATCCTGTTTTAGGATCAGATGCTTTTGAGCATTTTTTTTATTTCAGACCCCATATTATACACACAACTATCTGCTTAGTAGGTGCACATAGCTAAAGCTAATGCGGTTCACTAAGTCCTGAAACAAATCATTCTCTATCAAGGTGAAAATGTTCTGCTTTATGAAGAGGCACTGATTTAACTGTAAGGTAATTCTGGGGGATGTTGTTTGTGCCGTTTCTGTTACTTAGTTTTTTAATGTCCAGGTGTCTGACACCACACCAATCCGATAAGACTGACTGGAATTTAATTAAAAGTAAAAGTGTTAAAATTATTAAGTGCTATTTAATATGAAAAGAACATATCCTATTCATGTCAATGCTTATATTGTATATGCTGAGATGTTTAATCCCACTGCGATGTGTCTTCTCACTTTTAATAGTTTTAATAGTATTAAAATAATACATTTATGTCTGTTTGCAGCATGGAAGAAGATGGTGAAAGTAATCTGTACACTGAAACAGACTCAGACACAGCAGATAAAAAGGATGGTACCAAGTGTAAAGTCAAATGGACTCAGGAAGAAGTGAGTGAAAGGAACACTTTTAACAACAACTCAGTGTTTACATTTTCAGTATTCATCTGACCATGTTATCAGATGAGTGTCTAAACTATAAATTTAATAATGACAAAATGAATGATAAACTGATCTTAAACCTCACATTAAATGATACTGTGTCTGTACTAATTTGTGTCTGTGTGCAGGATGAAAATCTTAAAATCCTGATCAGCAATTTTGGGAAAAAAGATTGGAAAACCATTGCCAGTTTTTTACCTGTAAGTGTTCAGCTGAAACAAAAAGAGTCAAGAAAGAAATAACGAATCAACAGTGTGAACTTTTAAAGGTTAATGAATAAAGAAAGGCATAACTATGTGTCTGTTAAATTGCTACACTTAAACAATCCAATCCTCAGCATTTAATAATTGAAACGCTACCTTTTAGCGTTAAAAAAAAAAAAAAAAGTTACCTACATCTCCTGTTGCTTTGGCAGGGGCGGACAGAATTCCATTGTATGCACCGTTGGAAAAAACACCTGGATCCTGACCTGGTCAAAGGTTACTGGTCGAAAGAAGAAGACGAAAAGGTTGAAAAACTACACAGAAAATCTTATACAGGCATAGCTGAAAAAATAGATTTTGCTGCAACTATTCTATCTTAATTGTATGTTTCTATATCTGCACAGATCATAGAACTGGTGAGCAAGTATGGGACCAAACATTGGACTTTGATTGCCAGGCACTTGAAAGGGCGGGTGGGGAAACAGTGTCGTGAGCGCTGGCACAACCACCTCGACCCACTGGTCAAAAAGTCCTCGTGGACTAACGAGGAAGACCTCATCATTTACAAAGCTCACTCCATTCTGGGAAATCGATGGGCTGAGATTGCCAGGCTGCTCCCTGGAAGGTGGGTTACTTAGTGGCGATTGACCTTTTTTTTTTTTTTTTTTTTTAACCTGAGATGAAAGTTTAATGTACATTTTTGATTCCTGTTGCAGGACAGACAACTCTGTGAAGAATCACTGGAACTCTACCATCAAACGTAAAGCACAGCTGGGCTTGTACAAAGACGAGGCTGACAGCATTTCCCTTGATATTCAACAGTTTGTGGAAGATGAGGTATAGTGTTTAAGTCTTTACTAATTTCTGCCATTTTTATGGGATGCCATTTTCTGTGTCAGTGAATACATTTTAATAACTTATCCATTATTTAAAAAAAACAGCCAGTTGGTTAGATTTAAATAGCTGATTAATTAATCAATGTAGTTGATAATATATTATACTATGAAAACACTTGCAGGATTTATTAATTTTATATTTTGGCCACTCTTTTGTATTTAAATTGTCTGTGTTACAGATGGACTTC
>OMLM01009529.1:22242-44760 GCA_900302695.1 Helostoma temminkii
TATTGCACTCTTTCAGATATTTTATTAATATTCAGAAATTACTAAAGCATTGGTATAATTGATACGTCCAAAAAATAAACAAAATATGTTTGGGGGAAGATTTTTAGGGTAACACGAAAGTTACGGTTTCAGTTCTCAACAGTGATTGGTTGAACAAAGCATCTACGTCACACGTAAACAGCGCTTCATATTTACTTCCGGAGTCACAACCCTTCCTCTGCCATGTGCACATTGGAAAAGTAACCATGAATCTGCTTTAAAAAGCTTTAATAAGGAAAATAAACTAGTTGTTGCTGCCCAGTGCCGAAGTGAGGAGAGGACCGGTGGGCGCGGAATGAGTCAGGCCAGTTGTGAAGAGTAAAGTCCCAGTAAGTAGTGGGAAAAGTAGCGACTTGACCTGGTTCCACAGCTAGAGGTTAGTTTTCACCATGGCTCTGTACATGAAAGCTGCGGAGATCCTGGAGAAAGCCGAGAAGAAGAAGGGCGCGTTGAAAACCCTGGTTTACGACAGTAAATTCGGGAACATCAAGCAGCTGTTCGCTCTCGTGTGTGAGACCCACAAGTTTTCCTCCATCCTGCAGCAGATCATCGAGTCCACCAAGCTGCTCAAACAGACCAAGCTGCAGATGCCCCTAGCCAAGGTGCTGGTGTACGACCTGTTGATGGGTCAGGGGCTCAAGTGCGGCGGCTCCTGGAAGGCCATGATGATGAAGCACCGCTCCAGGCTGCAGGCGGAGCTGGCCCGCATGAAGATAAAGCGGAAGGTCAGCAGGAATGAAGATCTGCTCCCCACTAGCGTCCAGCAGCCCGTCGGGGACCAGCTGCCCAGGTATGTGCGCGTAAATACCTTAAAGACCACCGTGGAGGACGCTGTGGACTACCTGAAGAGAGACGGCTTCTCCTACCTGGGGCAGGCCTCCCGACTGGACGACTTAACCCTGAAGGGGAGATACTTTGTGAGGGACCTGCACCTGCCGGAGCTGCTGGCCTTCTCTCCTAAAACTGACTTCCACGACCACTTCCTGTACAAGGCGGGCCACATCATTCTGCAGGATAAAGCCAGCTGCCTCCCCGCCTTTCTCCTCAACCCCTCACCTGGCAGTCATGTCATGGATGCCTGCGCCGCCCCCGGCAACAAAACCAGCCACCTGGCAGCCATCATGAAGAACAAGGGAAAGTTATTTGCCTTTGATTTGGATGCAAAGCGTCTGGCCACCATGTCGACCCTCCTGCTCCGTGCTGGGGTCACCTGCCAGCAGTTGGCCAACCAGGACTTCTTGAAGGTGGACCCCGACAGCCCACAGTATAAAGATATTGAGTGTATCCTGCTGGATCCCTCCTGCAGTGGCTCAGGTGCAGTAACCAATGGTTAGAGTATTAGTCAGAGGTCTCCTAAGTTTTCAGATGCCTTCAGTTTTTGCACACTTTAGTCAAAACATAGTAGCAATAATTTTTTTTTCACAGCTTCCACATGAATTTACAGCTGCGCTGAAGGGTCAGATTAGTTTTCGATGAGGCAGTATGCCTCTTGTTACATCAGGATTCTTCAAAAACCCATAAACAGAAACACACTGCTGTGCCTATTAATAAACATATTAGGACCAAAACCTAATTTCTAAAATGTGTTTGTGGGGTCCAGGGATGGTCTGCCTCAGAGAAAACAGCACTGACCAGGAGAAGGATCAGGCTCGTCTGGCCTCCTTGGCCAGCTTCCAGCTGCGGTGCCTGAACCACGGCCTCAGGTTCCCTCGCCTGAAGCGCCTGGTTTACTCCACCTGCTCCATCCACAGCCAGGAGAACGAGGAAGTCATAACAGCGTGTCTGCAGCAGAACCCCAGCTTCAGGTTAGAACTGTCCACTCACCTAATTAAACAAAGCTGAGTTTTGAAGTTAGTTGGTTTGGTAGACTGGGTTACAGTTTCGTGTTTCTCTCCCAGGCTGGTTCCTCTGCTGCCTCAGTGGCCTGAACGGGGCCTGGAGCCGCTCACTCAGTGTCTGCGAGCCAGCATCGGCAAGACTCGCACACACGGCTTCTTCGTTGCTCTGCTGGAGAAACACAGTGAGGCTGAAGTTACAGTGCGTCAGGACCAAGCAGTTCAGATAAGGTATCTAATGGGATGCTATGTAAAGTTATTGTTATATTTTAAATCCTGTTATTAATGCTTTTTATGAATGTTTTGATGTTTTAATCTTTGATTTCTACATATGGAGCTGTGGTTAATGAGACAGAACTATATTTTCATTTACTTTTTCTGATAATAGGACTCATATAAAGTTTAGATATTCCATTACATAACAGCTGTTTCCAGCTCGAATAGAATAGAATAGCCTTTATTGGCATTGTACATCATGTATACAACGAAATTGGGTGAGCTCTTGGTGCAATAATGCAATAAAATATACAAAAAACTATACAAAATATAAATAGTAACATAAAATAGACATGCATGTCCCACACTAATCACTGTTCCATAGTCACTGTCCACACATACATATTGCACAAATATATCTGACAGCCCAGGGATGAAAACTGTTTTTCAGCCTATTTGTCAGCTTTTTATGCTCCTGTATCTCTTGCCTGAGGGCAGGAGAGTGAAGAGACACAGTGAGAGTCATCTCTTAGGATTTTCTTGGTTCTGCTGAGACACCGAGATTTTGCAATGTCTTCCAGTAAAGTTAGGGAGCAGCGGATGGTTCTCTGTGCCTATTACTCTCTGTAGAGCTTTCCTGTCTGCAGTTGTTGAACCGGCGTGCCATACTGTGGTGCAGTATGTAAAGACACTTTCTATCATGAAACGATAGAAAGAAAAACAGCTGTTGTTCCACCTGTTGTTACGATCTTAATATTATCACATTGATTTGGGAGCAAATTAATTATCTGAAAATCATCAGTATGTTTGTCTTTAATGATGCAGGAAGTTGTGCAGTTTATTGATTTAACATTTCCTCACAGGACTGTGGAATATCTCTGCAGCCAGTACTTATCAGAAACTGAAACCCGTTTGTCTAAACTTAACTTCACCAGAAGCTTCGAACACAGATACGCAGCCTTTTTTTGTTTTTATAAAATCAGATTAACAGTTTGACTTTTGCTGTGTGCTCTGTCACAGCAGCCCAGAGGTGACGCCACAGAGTCCACCTGTCTGTGAGACGAGACCTGCAGCTTCAGAAGAAGAGTCCGCAGCCTCAGAGATGGAGGACAACCAGACACCTGCTGCTGGACAGACTGACAGTACGTCTGGCAAGAAGAAGAGGAGGAGGAAGAGGAAGAAAAAGAAGAAGGCCGCAACAGTGGAGTGAAATTTAAAACCGCACAATTTTTGATGGAGACGTACAAGGAATCGAACTGAAAAATAAAGACCTTTTACTGTATCGCGTCTCTGTGCTTCTTTATTGTTGCATGTTCCCCTTTTAAAACATCCTCACCAGTGACTTCAGTGATCTTTGTTTCTTCACGTTTAAACAGTTTGTAGAGGTTTGTGTTGAAGCCAATTTAATCCATGGTGTGTATCCACTAGGGGGCAGTCACCTGCTGCAGGAGGAGGTCACTTCCGGCCAAACACAGGCGCTCATTGGTTGAAACACTCGTGTATGTTGTACCTGAAATATTTTGTAACAGCTGAGTTAAGTTCTATAACGACATTTTTGGTGTTTGGTGACCTCTGGCTGGTTCGTGTGTATTTTGTTGTAACTCGTAAGTAACTTCTAATGTTTAAACTTTGCGCCATCAAAGTAACCAAGTTTGTAGCGAGACTGGAAAGGCTTTTTATTTAACATAGAAGAAAGTCCGCTTCCTGCCGCTTGTCTCCCTTCCCTAGCAGCAGAATGTCCCCGGTTCCCAAAGTGAGACTGTCCAGAGGTCTGGAGATCTGCCGGGTCCTGAACGGCATGTGGCAGGTGTCCGGGGCGCACGGAGCGGTGGATAAAGCCAGAGCAGGTAAATGTGAACCTAGTCATAGATGTATTACTGACTCTGAGGGCTGCAGGTTGTTTTGGAAACTGCCTGTATTAAAGATGGATGAAAGCATAAGCAGAAAACCCCAGTGATAAGTAACTAAATACTTTTTACACAACAGTACAATTTTAAGGTATATTCGCTTTACTTTATTTCCATTTCATGTTACTTTTACTCCACTACAAGTCAGAGGAATAAAAGCAGCGTTTATTCCACTACATTTATTTTACAGCATTAATAGTTACTTGTTGCAGGTTTAAATTCTCATTAAACTACATTTAGTAATAAAGTAATACAATTCCAATGTACTATTGATGTATTACTCCCTGTCACTAAAAGGTGGTCTAAAATCAGCCCCACCTGTACGGATTGTTGTTTTTGTTCCACAGTCTGTTGGTAACTAAACATTTTTACCATTAATTTCCTTTAAGTGTGTTAATTCAAAGTAATGACAAATTAAACCTTGTGCTGACTCGGTCCACAGTTTGTGGAGTTTTGCATCATACAACAAAACCAGAACATGTTTGTCTCAACAAAACACAGTAAATGCAGATTGTAAACATGTTACGCTGTTAGATTGTACACTGTCACTATACATGCACTGTGTGTGTCTGTTGTCTGACTAGATATTGCACTTTTCCCTTTTGTCCTTCTAGTTGAGGCCATGCAGACGTACGTAGATGCTGGTTTGACCACATTTGACATGGCAGATATTTATGGGCCTGCAGAGGAAATATTTGGACAGTTTAACAGCCAAGTACACGTACACACACACACACACACACACACACACACAGGTATCAATGTAGGTTTTATTTTCAAAATGTATTAATACAATTAAGGTGTTAAAGATCAGTTGTGGTTGAATCTTTGATCACACAAATTCGTTTAGTTTAGAGTGTCTTTATTATTCATATGTAGCATTTACATATGAATATTGTACTGAAAAGCAAGATCAGTAAATCAACACACAGTCTGGATGTACCCCAGAAACATGAAGTGGACTAGAACAGAACATTTACACTTAATGTCTTAGAAAGTGTAAATATTGGTTATTGCAGCTTAAAATGACTATTGCAGGTTTTTGCTTGAAATAATACTGGAGATTTATAGACTGTAATTTGCCCGAGTTATTTGTAGAAAGTTTATAGTATCATACAGGATACATATCGTACAAAAACACAGTGAAGATGTGGTGACTGCTTCTTACCTGGCCGACTATTAAAACTCTTAAAACACAAGAGGGAGCTGATGCGTTGTTGTTGTAGTAAAGTTAGTACTACACAGTGTGTTTGTGTGAGACATTTATAAGAAAGCAAGAACAATACACAATCTAATTGTGATGAATAATATGTACTGTATATTCTGTATATACTATATATTTACACAGTTGTTTGCCATTACTGATTTTTCATCAAGCTGTCTGATACTCAACACATGCAATACATAGCTCGTATTTCTTATACACATATGTACTCTGACATCAGGTGGCTCAGAGTTTTGTGACTGATGTGCTGTGATAGGCTAATGGTGTCAACGATGGTCTCAGCCGTTCACTTGGAATAATGTGGAGAGACTGAGAGCACTGCTCTCACCCAGCTGGTTTTTCTGTTTCAGTTTTGTTTACACATGCTGTGCTTTTTCATTGTTATAATAAACTAATTAACACATAATTCTCAGCTCTTGCATTCCTCTGGAGTGTAAACAGCACAAAAACCAATGCAACATATTCAGATTGCTATTAATTGTTAATAATAGGTGTACGGGTGAGCTGCGGAAACATGACATAAAATTATGGTCATTTGTAATTTTCATGACTGTGTCTGATCTGTAGCTGAAGCCCGAGTCCTCTGGGGACGGCGTCTCAGCTCTGCAGGGTCTGACCAAATATGTGCCAAGACCAGGACCCATGGACCGCAAGGTTAAGCTCAGAGTCACCCTTCATTCCACTAGAGAGCAGTGTATTTCATATTAAGTGATTTGCTTTTAGCATGTTTAAGCCACACACAGTTGAAAGGATTTGTGTTCATGTTAATAAATACTAAACAAAGAACCATTCATGTTTGTGTTTTTGTTAAATTCTTTGTCTGATTCATTGCTAAACACAGACAATGTATACACATTCTGTTGTGAGGTGCCATAGATTAATTACTCAGTGTGGAAGCAGGTACTGACGTGTTTTTCTTCGGGTGCAGGTGGTGGAGAAAGCTCTGCAGCACTCTATGGCCCGAATGCAGGTGGACATTCTGGACTGTGTTCAGTTCCACTGGTGGGACTACAGAGACAAGAGATACCTGGAGGCACTGGGACACCTGTCTGATCTCCAGCAGGAGGGACTCATACGTATGTACAGTGTTGTGTCATCTTACTTTATACATTTAACAGGCTGATACTTAGCTTATTGCAGATATGAATGTTGGGAAATTTAAATATACATTATGTATATTTGAGTTTCATTCTTGACTTTGGAAGCTGAACAGTATAAACATAAGTTGAGATCCCCTTCTAAATAATTCCCCACACTTTCAGCTGTGTTTATCAGCCGATGGAGTCTTTATTAATTTCAATATGCGGCCCACATACTGTAATGCGTTTCCAAAGATTTTAACTACAATGAGGAAGCTCAAGAGATGTGGTTGAAAACCTTAAAATGCCATGTAAGTGCACCTTATATTTTTGTCAAACAACTTTTCCCACAGTCAAGAATGAACCTTTGTGTTCGCTTTTATTTGAATTATCATGTGACATTGAAATTTCCTGAACCGATCAGGCATAACATACAACCTGTACAATCGAATGCAATGCAATACAACAGCTTTGCCATTTACAAAGCTAAGCAAAGTTTTTAGTTTTTAAGTTGAAACTGTGTGTTAAAACGTGTCTGTAATGTCTTGGACCCCTCATTAATGTGATTAGGGAGACCAAAGCATTAGAAACACCTCAACATAATGTACGACTCCACCGCCAATGATGATCTTAATAAAGAACATTATCACATTTCTGACAGTTTCAACCTCATAACTTAACTTTGGAAATGTAGAATTCATGTCATGTTTATTTATTTACAGTAAAATTCCTTGTCACCTTTACTGTTCACACTTTGTCTTCTATTTGCTGATGTTTATTGTTCATGTGCAAACCATCTAATCCCAAAATTGTCATATCAATATGATGTCAAAAATGTTGTTAAAAGCATGGATTGGATTGGTGGATTGGATTGTTTTAACTCAACAGCAAGATAGAGATTAGTGTTGATGCCATGATTGTGGTTCTGTCTCGTGATCTGGGATCTTTTATTTTTATTCTGAGAGGACTTCACAGTCCTGTTGTTTCCACTTGTTCCCGCAGGTGAGCTTGCCCTCACTAACTTCAACACACAGAGACTGGAGGAGATCACCAACAGAGGCATCTGCATCTCCAGCAACCAGGTAAAACGTCCCTCCACATGTTCTTTCACTACTCCATGAGACTTTTGATTTCTCTCTCCTCCTCCTGTACCTCTGGTAACCACATATTTCATGTTGCTCTTTGCAGGTTCAGTACTCTGTGATTGATCAGCGACCTGCACTGAAGATGGAGCAGTTCTGTTTGGCCAACAACATTCAGCTCCTCACTTATGGCACTCTGGGTGAGATACAAATTCCATTAGAGAAAATGTATTAATTTGTATTACTAAATACAGTAGAGCACTCACAAGTAAGATGTAAAATGGTGGGTTTCTAAAATGGAGTCAGTTGAAGTGACAACACATCCTCTCTCCTCCACCATCCCGCTCTGTCATCTTAACTCCTTCCTCTCCATTTGTCTCCACATCCTGTCTCTGCCATCCACTTCTTGCATCCCAACTTTCCTCTTCTTCTGCTCCCCTTTTGCCTCCCACTCCCTCACACATCCCTCCTCCTTCAATACTCTCTGCCTCTCTTAACTCTTTTCTCAGCTGGTGGTCTGCTCTCAGAGCGTTATTTGGGGAAGGCAGAGCCCCACTCCAGGGCGGAGCTCTACACTGCCTCCCTCTCTAAATACAAGAACATGATCGACACTTGGGGTGGCTGGAGCCTATTCCAGGACCTGCTTGTCACACTGGAGACAGTTGCCAGGAGACATGACTGCTCACTGGCCAGCGTTGCGATGCGTTACGTGCTGGACCGCCCTGCAGTGGCCGGTGTCATCGTGGGCTGTAGGCTAGGTGTCGCAGGGGCGGGGCAGCACATCAGTGACAGTCTGCGTAGCTGTAGCCCTGATCTGAAGCTGACGGCGGAAGATCTGTCCACCATCGAAGCAGTAACACAGCGCTCGAGGGACCTCATGGTGGTCATCGGGGACTGCGGTGATGAATACAGGAGGTAAAGGGGGAGAGGGACTGACTGACTGAATGTGACAGCAGGAATAAAAATTAAAAAAAACGTCTCCCACATAGACAACAGAAAAGATTAAAATGCAACGTGTGAGGAAGATCATTTTAACATTTACTATGATCATATTTTTGCACATAAAGATTGATGTTACTTTCTTAAACATAAAGAGCATCTTCTATCTCATGGATTACAAGCTTTAACTTAACTTAACTTTGACTGGTGCTTTGACTGGTGCTTTAACTGGTGCTTTGAGAGATTCACCACTTTTCCATACGGTGCAGGTTTATTCTTCTTAAGTGCTTTCTGATGAGAACAGCTTGTCATTCTGGCTCTGTCATCTGTGTTTACATTTACGTGTGTTCCCAAGTCACACAATTCAGAGAAAGTTCAGTGTTGCAGTTGTCTAATTGCACTAAAATTGTATATTTACTAAAAAACTACAGAATATATATATATTTTTAATGTTTAAACATTTTTTTCATATTTTTTGCCATTTTATCCTAGGTTTTCTTTGTTAAAAGAAATATTTGACACAAATCACAAAAACATTTTGACTAAACTCTGACTCTCAGGTTTTGTCCTATATGTATCAGCAGTGAAAATGTGTTGACATTTTTGGTAATTTAGATGACTTCACCCACTTAAACCATATCATGAGACAACAGTCTGTACAGTGATATTCCTTTGTGTCTGAGAAATGTTATGAGGCAGACGGTTATTGTGTGGTGCTCAATGAAGTGGAAGGACGTGGCGTTGCAGGGACAGCATAGCACTGTCTGACCCTACAGATGATGAGAGAGTCATAAACACACTGACACACAAATGCAGCATGTTAGAACAATGCTTCCTCACTTATGGTAGACCTGTGTTTCCTCCTGTGAATGGAGAGAGATTGTGACAGCATGGACTGTGAGATTTTTGTGTTTTCAGTGCGTGAATACATAATTACTGTAGTGATATGTTATACATCACTACAAGCTATATTTTATTAATTATTAATGCAGAGGGCATAATTAAATGTAGGTTTTTTGTATGTTAACATGTACAGTATTATGAAGTAGCAACAACTAGTGATTCCATGTTTGTCAGGTTGTGTATTAATAAAGAATCTATGACAAATTTACAGACAGGTTTAAAGATGAAGTCTTTGTACAGTGTGTGAACTATTTGAACATGCATGCACACAATCTGCCAGTGTAATATAATTCTCTATCTAACTCACACACACACACACCACACAGTGCGCTTCAAAGACCCCCCCCTCTTTGTGCTACAGGATCAGGGTTTGTACCAGATATTAGATGTGATTTTCTCTTTCTCATTGGCTGGAGTTCAGTCAGGTTGCAAAGGGCTGTGAAGTACAAATCTTTCAGGAACAGGGACAAAAAGGATGTTATGGTAATTCTGGATTTGACTGTTTAACATTAAAACTACACATTATAAAAAATGTTTAAACCGCTGTACTTGCCTCTGTTTGAAGATGGTGTTGGGTGGTTTTGCTGTCTGCATTTAGGAAACTTTTACACAAAATGTACTCAGTTACAATGTTATATATAATAATAGAATAAACTCTTCCCAAGTTCCTAAAAAACAAATCTACAAGAAACAAGTAAATATAGTAATAAATATGTATACAGTATATGTACGTGTGTAAATGCTTGCTGACATTCTACTGCCATTATCTTGTAAGAAGATCATAAACTTGTTGACATAAATGAATCTGAATATCAAACACAACAATTACATGTGAGCAAATCGCTAACAAGAAAACTAGTTTCACATCACAGTAAACACAGACACTTCTCAGTGTCTTATATGTGCTTGCACGCAAACACTTGCTGCAGCATGTGTGAATCTTTCAACAGCCTTTTCAATTATTAACACACATTAAAAATGCACACCACATGGAGGATGTAGACTTGTATGAGGCAACAGACTTCAACCAGCCACAAGGACACCAACATTAAACCACACACAGACATAAAGTAGACCTGAACAACACACACACAGAGCTGTACATGATGAGAACAGATGGCATTAAACAGCATAGTGACTGGAATGTAGTCTTTAGTTTTTTCATTTTCAGGTACACTACCAGTCAAAAGTTTAGACACACATAGGAATTATCATGTTTTTCTTGTCTTCAGCTGTCATTGCAAAAGGGTTTTCTAATGATGTTATCCTTTAAAATTATTAAACTTGCATTAGCAATCATCACATGCTGTTGGAAAACAGTGCTAATGTTGGCTGATTATAGCGTTTATGTATGTTTATGTAAATATCATTTTAAAAAACAGCTGTTTGCAGTCACAATAGTTATTTATAATATTAACAATGTCTACTGAACATTTGAGTGTGTTTCATCTTGTTTTGAACAAATGCCACATTTGGCCTGTTTGTGCTAGATGAAAACTTAATCAGTTCGGTGAAATGTAAAATTGGTCATAGAGCTAGTTTGGCTAAAACTTTCAAAAGTTTCAGCTCTGGGCAAATCTTTTATCTTTTCTGCTTATTATGTTTAAGGTCAGGTAGGAGCCAATCACAGCTGTCACTGGACCAGAGGTGCTGTGAGCAAATTATGTAAAATCAAGAACATTTATTTTGTAATATTTCAGTTTGACATTTAGTTTGTGACAAAGACATCAGACACAGGCATGTGAAGAAACCATCAGTTTATTGGTGTGAAGCACTCACATCCCAAAGAGATTAAAAACAGTCAGTGCTCAAACAGACCAAACCAGAGTTTCTCTGCAGCCTTTCTGTTTCTAGTGGGGTAGGGATTACAAAGTCATTACAGGTGCAGACATTTGACACGCTGCGCTGAAGAAGCGAGAGGGGTTCCACAGAAATTCTAAAACAACTCCACTTAGCTCCAAACCACAGTCACTGCTTTTACCGAAACACTACATCAGTACCAGAACTTTCTCTGGAGAAAGGAAGGAAAGGGGTTAAGAGGATAGAGGTGTGTGAAGGGTAGGAGGTGTGTTTATTGAACTCACAAACTGATGCACAAAAATCTGGAGTGAAGGTGTCAAACCACATTAAAACCAGTTAAAAACCATGTTTTTATTTTATTTATCCAAACAAATGTTTTAAATTTTTTATTGTTTTAAAATGAGACTGAGAGCATGACAGTGTCAGAGGCACTTCCCTCCCTGCTGTGTTGGTTTATTTATTTGTTAGTTTTTTATCTCCATGGCGATCATCTGTCCTTTAATGTGTTGATGCTGCTGCTGCCACTCCTGCAGTGTTCTTACTTTGCGTTAGCAGAGCTGCTGAGCATCTTACGGGCCGCTTGAGCAATGGCGTCACGGTCGATGCCGAAGATTCTGAGCAGCTCGTGGGGCTTACCGCTCCGTGGTACCTGGGACACTGCCAGGCGCTGCACAGTGAAGCCAGTCTCGTTCACTACTGCTGAACACACCGCCTCACCTAGTCCCCCTGGGGTTTCAGAATATAGCAGTCACTACTGATTAAAAGGTTAGTTCACCCAAATTATACACACATATTTTCTCTTAATTTTCAAACTGTCATTTATTTATTAATCTTCCATCCTCCTTTCAGTCTTATGCCATATTAATTCTCTCACACCTCACTCTGCAGCGATATGATGTGGACTGACAGTACTGACACCACCCTCCCTCAAAACTCTCACTCTCCTCTCCCTCCAAACTGTCACTCAACCATTTCTGACTGAGTGAACATGAAAGCTGAGGAATGAGAAAATGACTTTAATAAAACTTTATTACTTGCTCCCAGATCTTCCCTTCTAAATTTTCCCAGCGATGTGTTGATCTATGAGCCTGCAGTATGTGTGCACACGGAGAGACAGAGGAAGACACACTGAAACTGAAAAAGCTACTCACTGCTGATCAAGATTAAAGATGATTAATGCCTTGCATGCTTTATAAACACCTATCATGATTTAAATTTAGAAATTAGTGTTTACAAAGTTCACATTTGGGGCGTAAATAGGTGAAGTAAATCTTTTTCTAACGTATTAAACCTTAGGTTCATGGATGACTGCCCTACCAAGTGATCCACAGTCACTCGATATAATTAGCAATTGAGAACCCTTTAGGTTATAAGTATATTACCCTTCACAGTTCATAGGATAACGGTTTACACACACACACCAGAAACGTTCTTACACAGTTGTCCTTTAAAGCTACAGCTTGCATGTTCATACATATGCTTCTACTCCTGCCTGTGTGTGTGTGTGTGTGTGCAGGGCTGCTAAGGCACTGACTAAACAACAGTGTCATATCCAACCTTAACCCTTTTTGCGTTTGGCTCTATTATAGCAAACATTCAGAAGTCATATCAAAGAAGGGTGACAGAAACTACACATATGACGAAACACAAACACAACAGGAGGGCAGAAGAGAGAAAACAAATTTTGGACACGTTTTAGTCACGCTGGCACTGTATGTAGGTCAGCGAGAGCCCCAAGGCCGGAGCTGAAATTAAGAAACCCTGACAGGCTCTCCCAGCTCCGCCCTCTATTCTTCGCCCTCTATCTAGACTTTTTTTTTAATCTATTACTCCTTTTTTTAACATATTCCATCTATCTCGCTTTACACCCATAGCATACATCCTAATTCTCTGAAACATACATTATCCTCACATTTCAGAGTTCTTCCTTCACTGCTAACTCTTCTCACGCTCAGATTATCTGCAGCACCAGGACATTTGTCCTTTGCTGCTCGAGGCATCTTTATTCATTAGGCTGATACACAAGCAGTGCAAACAAACAAGCAACCGCATATTAATCCTTAAGTCTGCAGGTTAAAGTTATTGTCTACTCCACAGATCAGAGTAGACTGATTGGACATGATCATAAAATTCAGTAGATTTACAGGATGCAGTTATGTAGAATGGGACCTTGTTTGTTTTGTACATTGTTCTGTCTTTTTTCTATTATTTTGACTTGATTTTAGGCAGCAACATTTGCATCCTGGAACTGAACTACTTGGTACATTAGGAAAAGTAGATAATTTTGCAAATGGGTTTTAAGTTGCTCGTAAAAATAAACACTGATGAAGAGTTTTGGTTGTAAGTATATTTGTTCTTTTAAGAAACTTGAAGTTGAGCCCTTGATGTTGGATACTGTGGTACAGTTTGGACATCATCAACATGTCTTGTTTTTAATCCCCAGATTGTTTATCTTTTAGAAGATACTGTTGGACTCCTCACCTTCATAGTAGTGGTCCTCCACTGTGATGATACGTCCCCTGGTTGCCCTAGCGTTGTCAATGATGGTCTTGGAGTCCAGGGGCTTGATGGTGAATGGGTCGATCACACGGATGTTGATTCTCTCTGAGGGAGGAGGAAAGTTCAATTGATACTTCATATGAAAAGATCTTTTCATTTAAGCTTCACATAATAAACCAAAACCACAAGGTACACTATAACATACAGTATTTGCATGCTGACATGGGATGATGCTCTGTACCTTTCTTCAGCTGTTCAGCTGCAGCCAGAGCCTCATGAAGGGTCACTCCTGCTGCAACCACAGTCACATAGTCATCATTGGTTTTACACACAACCTGAGTGAGAAGGGAAGATATGTTTGTGACTTGTACACAGTGTGTCAGATTATTCATTTGTGATAATAAGGGATAAAAAGAGAAAAAACAAATATCATAGTGAAGAAAACTATTTTAAATACATATCATTTAGTTTACATCATATTAGATAATGCTGGAGCAGCACTGCTACTAACCTTAGCCTGTCCAACATGGAAGTCCTCGTTGCAGTTGTAGATGATGTTGTTCTCTGGACGGCTCGTTCTGATGAAACACAAACCCTGAACAAACCAGGAATCATTAATGGGGATTTGTACTTTTATCAAGCTATGGAAGACGGGAAAGTTTAATTAAAGGCAAAAAAAAAAAAAAAAAATTCTCATATTGTTTTTGTTTTTTCCATTTCTTACAGGTGATTATGAGTACCTTCGTGTTAGCAGAAAGCTCCACAGCCTTCTCAGTGGAGACACCGTCACTTGGGTAGAAGATGGTTGCTGTGGGAATGGCTCTGAACATGGCCAGATCCTCCAGGCCCATCTGGGAGGGTCCATCCTCACCTAAATATGCAAACATATACACAACAAGTCAAACGCACTTACTGTACATATATGTTTCCAGTAAGTTTGACAATGAATTCTAGTGGACGGGCATGCATTTAAAATTGGTAAATGCGGACATGCAATGCACCTGAGGAGGTGGAGAAGAAGGAGAAAGGGGAGGAGGTGAAAGAGAGTCAGGCCACTCTGTCATCAACTCCATGACACAGAGACAGAAAGAGGGAGGGAAGGAGGAGGGAAGGAGGAGGGAGTGCTGATACCAGCAGGTGAGAAGAGGAGGTAAAAAAAAGTTGAGGAATCAAGAAATTTAAATGAATAAATACTGAGGTACCCACTGTAAAAAGGACTACAACGCAGTGAAGATTTAGCTTATTGTTCCTTTAACCTTTAGTGGATTTACTTTGACCAAGGTCGTTGTGAAAATATTTTTGGGAACTTTATAACAATCCAAAAGCAGGAATCATACAAAGATGTAGTGAGGTGAATCACATTGAAGGCCATAATCTGTACAGCTACTTAGATGTATGGATTCAATGTTACTTAAGAATGTGATTAATGCTAATAATAATAATAATAATGATAATAATAACAATCTGCAACTGAAAAACTCAGATGTATGACGAAAAGAGAGCCAGGCACTGACCAATAGAGACACCACAGTGGGAGCCACAGAGGTTGATATTGCTCTCAGAGATGGCGGCCATGCGGAGCTGATCGTAGGCCCGGGTGAAGAACGTGGCAAAGGTGCTGGCAAACACCACATTTCGGTCCCGCACAGCACAACCAATTGCTACACTCACCTGTAGGAGAGGAGAGACAGAACAGAGGAAAAAGCAGGAATGAAGAGAAAAAAGAATGATGTCTTAGAAACATGACAAAAGGGGGCAGGTGGGAAGGCAAGCAATGTGTGGATGTGTGTATGTCAGAGACCATCATCTCTGCATGGACAATAAGCTGAATGTTGGTAATGTTTACTAGAAAAATAAGGTTTCCCCATCACAGAGAAAAATTTGTGTAGTTTCATATAGTGCCAACACAAGTTTTATGTAAAAAGTGCAGCAACACAAAGTGAAATTTTGTGAAACCAAAGTATATAGAATTGTAGTTGATTGTTTTTGTTACTACAACCATTGCTGGAGTTTTGACCATTAAAACTACGCTTCAGCTTCAGCTGTATTTCGTGTTTAGTGGTAAGTAACCTCAGACCTTAAAATTAGCCTGTTAGCAAGTACAGAGAAGAGATTAAGATAAGAGCCAAAAATTATGCAGATTTCTTATTAACCCAAGCTGACAATGAGTAGAATGACTGGCTTGGCACTGGGTTGTTGTGCAGAAGATGACAAGGATTCAGAATGATGCTGATGTTGCTACATATACACTAGATGGTCCATGCTACTGGCATGATGTGACCTTAGAAACACTACAAAAGCAAAGTAACTTTTAACACAATATGCATTTTTAAATATTCTTCCTAAGATGTGTTTTCTGTATCACCTTAATCCTAATTGTTTTTTAGTGCCACTTTCATGTAGGTCTCTGGTTCAGAACCTGTTTTCCCTTCCCCTAAGCAGGGAGATCACACCTCTTTCTTACCATGTTCTGCTCTGCAATGTAACACTCCACATAGCGGTTTGGGTGTTCATTTTTAAAAAGCTCAGCGAAGGTGGAGTTCTTGGTGTCTCCATCCAGAGCCACCACACGCTCGTTGTAACGGGCCAGCTTGGCCAGAGCCATGCCGTATGCCTTCCTCGTAGCAATCTGGGGCAAACAGAAAACCAGTCAATAGACTACAATTAAACATACATTGTTTCCCAATAGTAGACACCCCATACATCACCCCAAAAGGTTTATTGTATCTTATATAAAATAACAATGTCAGTTTATTTGTTTTGCCCAATGTTACATACCGTTTAAAATCCTAATTAGATATTTCACATTGAGTTTGTCTGCCATTGATGATAGCGATCAACTTAATCACTGATCAAATTTTTTATAATGTATTGTAAACAGATGAGTACCAAAGCACAGAAAACATATTCTTTATCAATCTGAAACAATTTAATCAAAACTTCAAAGATTACCTTTTACCGAACAACAACCATTTGCAACTCAATTAGTGTGAAACAGAAAGGCTTCGCAACCCATTTATTCAAGTGCAGATGGTCTTAAATTTATCATGGCCTCCCATGTGTTAAAACACCTTCAGATAAGTACATGACCAGGAAACCAATAATCTGAGCTAATATTTTGTTCTTCCTCCACAAGGAGAATGAACATTTTCAGTGTGAATTAGATTTAAAAATGGCTCAACAAAAACAGCTCTTCTTAGTAACTCATCAGTTTACACTTGTCTTGAGAAAGGAAGGTTATTCTCTAAGATATGTACCCAAGAAATGAAAGATTTCTTTAAAAGATGTATACTACAGCCTCTCCAGACATGCTGCAGGTAAGGCTCAGGCAGAGCTGCCTCATGGGCAGAGTTGCAAAGAAAACCCCTACTAAAGCAAACTGGTAGAAAGTGTTGCAGTTGGCCAAGATGCACAAACTGTGACATTTAGATGCCTGGAAGGATTGTGGACTGATGTGTCCATGTTTAAGGTGTTGGGATCTAAGTGACGAACATACAGTGCAGAGCTCTGTAACAGAACTCATGAAAAGATAGTAGAAAGATAGTTATCTGCCTAATACCACAGAGGTGTTTAACAAACATTGTGGTGGAAACATGATCTGGGAATCATCGATCTGCATCGTGAACAAGGTATCTTCAATTAGCATTGTTAATACTGATGTTGGTGATTTATCATTTTATCATATCAACCATTCTTCTTGATTGTTTAAGAATTATTTGAATATGAAAGTAGCTGCTGGAATAATCTTACTTGATACTTGACAACATAATCAGCTCAATCACCAGATCTGAACCCCATCGAGGTTGTGTGGGAGAAACTGAAACACTGTTTGATTTTTGTTCTGTGATCTGTTTACAACCAATTGATTGAGTAAAACCAACACAAAAGTGATTTTTCTTGACAGCATACCTTGTCTCCAGGTTTGTAGCTGGGTGCACTTGGCATGCGGATGTTGCGGAGGCTGACAGGTGACACATCCTCATTGGGCGGAGCAGGATAGAGACGCTTGTTGCAACTGACGATGCGGCTCTGCAGCTCCTTGATCACACTCTCAGCCATGTCTTTGGACAGGGGTTTACCATGCCAGCCCATCTTATCCTCAGCCGCTGAAAGACACACACACAAGCACACGAGTGCAACTGTTACAGTACAGTAAATATGATGAAAAGAAATTAACACACATTAAATGTTCACATATGCATGTGTTTCTAACATGTATGTGTTTCTACATACGTACCCCTGCCACGTTTTTTGTGCACACATGCCTATGCACATCTACCAAAACCCAGCCAGCTGTCGTAATTTTCTACATCAGTAGGTCACAACAACAGGATATTTGAGAGGTCAAAGGAAAGAATCAGGAGGCTACAGGTTTATAACCCTCCACACACAATAATATTTAAACAACGACATATTCTCCTCTTATACACACACCTTGCTGTCATAACAACTGCTGTTTTACCTTTCTTTGTTCCTCACACACTGAGATACACACTCCCCTCTCCTCTTATCACAACACAAGTACAAAAGGCCGTTGCTGTGAGTGTGTCCTACACATTCTGAGGGATTACTGAACTTCGGCAGCTAAAGCACTAAAGCACTGCTAGGATTAAAAAGTTAGGGCCCCTCTGCACTGATGGCAGGTTCCTGGGACAGTTAAGAAAACTTCTGACACTCAGTCAGTTGTCACCATTTTACTTCATCATCATTTAGAAACAGATTTTTGAGCAGGTTGTCACAATAAGTTTATTATTGAAATCAATAAGTTTGATATTCAAATTTCAAAGAGAACATCTGGACACAAAATAACAGGATGAAAAGTAGATAGTTTAGATCCATGTAGCACAATTTACCAGCTCACATTTTCAATATGTTTTTACATTATTCTTAATAATGTTTTTTTATAGAGGGGGATACACAGCATGTTAGTACTTCTATACTAACGTGTTGTTAGTAAATCTACACATTACAGAAATGTACCAATGTTTGACCTCACATACTGTGCACCACTGTGTGACAGATGATTCTACCTGGGATGCCCTTGCCCTTGATGGTCTTGGCGATGATGGCGAGCGGCTGGTGGCAGGGCTGACTCAGTGCTTTACACAACTCTTCCACACTGTGGCCATCCACAATGATGGCATGCCAGCTGGGAAAACAGAAGAGATCAAACAGCAGTCCTGCAGATGGGTGTTTACACACACAGATCCACAAAGACTTAAGCTCACCCAAAGGCCTCACAGCGTCGCTGGTACTTCTCCACGTGGTGCTGTAGTGGAGCCGGGTCGCTCTGACCCAGGCGGTTGATGTCCAAGATGGCCACCAGGTTGTCTAGCTGGTAGTAAGAGGCGAAGGCCATGGCCTCCCACACTGAGCCCTCAGAGAGCTCTCCATCACCGAGCAGGCAGAACACCCGATAGCTACAATGAGAGAGGCAGAGATTCTGTTTTTTACGAAAACTCGGACCACATACAAACAGATGTTTAAAGTAAGTGGATTTATTATATTATCCTTCTTGGCACATCTTTTTTCCTCCTATAGGGCTTGAAGTGACAGCTGACCCTCACACTTCATCACGCACACACTTCACCCGCCTCTTGCTGTTTTCACATCACCCTCACTAGTTGCTCCTGTGGTATAACAACTCCTGACAGGTTTCCAGTCAAACAGACACATTCTCATTAAAGCTGGAAGACAGGGTGAGACACGCTGCATTAAACCATGCATTCCAACCCAGAGAGCAAAGAAAAAACACTCTGCACAGAAAAAAAGAAAGGCGAGGAGAAAGAGGGGAGAGGAATTCCACAGAGACGAATAGAAGAGAGGTAGGGAGTTTAGACTGTAAGGGTAAAGTTGGAGAATAAGAGACAGTTTTCCTAGTTAAACTGATCTAAACCAATTTCTTACATCTAAACAGAGAAACTGAACCAAGCCTCTAAAATAATTTACTCATCATTTCCATGACTTAGGGCTCCTTGAGTGGAAATAAATAATATTTTACTAATTGATATATAATAACACATTTTTCAAATGCATATAGTGTATTGATAAATTTAGAAAAATTTTAAAGGAAAAATAAATCTAAAAAAGCTGCGTTCACATATAGACAAAAACAACGATTCACACTCTCACCTTTGGGCAATTTAGAGTCTCCAATTAACCTGAACCTGGTGACTGAACCCCTGATCTTCTTGCTGTGAGGCAACAGTGCTAACCACTGCACCAACGTGCTGCCCAATCCGCTACTCATGTGGTGAAAATTATAAGATAAGCTAATAAGGAATTATTATCTTAGCTGATAATAGCATGTGTTGTATATGATATAATATAATATAATATAATATAAGTTTTTTTCCTCCTTTTGGAATTCAAAGTCTTTTTAAAATGTCAGTGTCAGTGATATAAGATGCAGGTTGTGACCAACTCTAACAAACTGTGAGGCACGCACATACAGCAGCCTGAAGGGCATGAGAACAACTACAGCAGGTCCAACTACATGAGTAAAGTAATCCCTCAGGAAGTGTGTGGGTTCCTCTTTCATCCTGTCTTCACGAGGTGAGAATAACAGATTGAGACAAGGTGATACCTCGCCTCGAAACAGCCTAGATCCGTCTAACTGGCACACACACAGTACACCTACTTCATTGTGTCACACACACCATTGGACCCTGCCACCGATCCAATGAAGAAGAATCTTTCATTCAGTAAACTCTTTAATATAACATGTACAGCCCCTGTACAAGAATGAGAAGAAACCCTGCCTGTGTTTGATTTAATAATCTCTTATGTAAATGTTTACAGCTTTAGAGAACTGGACCAGTGGGAATCAATGAAGCGTGTCAGTTATTCAGTGACTGCTGATTAAGTCCAACTGATGGTTTAATCATGTATCATTTATTATAAACCACATCCTCATACGTAAGATTTCCCACAGTTTGACACCATATTCTAAAACTAGATTGAGGATGACTTTACTTGCTGCACTATCCCAAGAGAAATCCCTTGGTTGATCCTGTAGCTTGTTGTACATGTGCATGCTTCTCTAAGAGGGACCAATTTTGCCTGACACAGTTTTTTAGAATAGTTTTTTGAACAGTGATGCGTCACTTTAAGTGAACTGCTGTGTGTCAGTAAATCAGCCTGACAAGCTGCTGTGAGCATCATGGGGAAAATACTAATGTGCAAGCATGATACACAATCGCACGCATCATGCATGGTGGATACAGTATAATCTAAACCAGAATTGCATTTTGACATTTTTTTGGAAAGAGGATGAGGGTAAAGGGTGAGGCCGAGGGATGAGGGAGGAACTGTGCTCTTGATTATGTGATTATTAGAGCAGAAACAATTGAGTGCACACAGAATGCAGGGAGCGTTATCAAGGTCTGCAAGTACAGCATTCCCCTGTTCACCGAGTCTGTTGTGATCAAAAGTGAAACCGTCTTTGAGACCGTCGCCCTCTGTTCTGTCCAAAATAAAATGAGGCAAAAAGCCAGAGTTCAGATTTTGTATCATATTGAGCTACTATATAAATGTGAGTGGAATGTTTTGTGTCCTATTACGGGGCACACGGCTCTGTCTGTCTATTGTTGGTCTGAAAACCACACAGCTCTTTCTAGATCACATTGGAACAAAGAAGGCACACGTGGACTGATCTGTTAGAGCAATCAAGTCAGCTAACATTCAGCTGAATGGTAGCTGAAAACTGCTGTTAATACAGTGCACCGTGACATAACAATTTGACTGTTTAAAGAGAGGCTGCAGAATAAACACATATAAGTTCAGATAGTTTAAAAAAGACTAACTCACTCGCTACTCAACAGACAGGCTCATTCATTCTGATCTGAAGGTAAAACTGATTAGAGGTCAGCTCTCCTGGCTCTCTGAACGGCTGCATAAATGTCATTCCAGATCAGACCTGTCACACACAGGTTTGTCCAAAGCTCCGGCCCGAAATGTCACATCAGCACAGTTAACTGCAGCATAAATTATGTCATGTATACTTACTGTATCGTACATTGGAGAGCATTTGTGCGAGGTCACTTTCTTTTCAAGGATAATTAGTTTGCATGTTTATCTGACAGTGTTTTTGTGTATTACCTGGCTTTATCAAAGTACTTTCCAGTGTAGGCCATTCCACAAGCAGCTCCCAGCCCTTGACCGAGGGATCCGGTTGCCACATCCACAAACTGCTGTTTCTGTTGTCACACACACACACAAAACATGCATCTCACTCCTTAGATTGTAAACAGAAAAAGCATGAAATTCATTTGCCTGATTATTTTAATCTTTTCATGTGCGAGAAAAGGCAGGGACAGTCAGGACAGTAGCTACAGTACGAGTCTTGCAATGTTTAAGCATCTTTTATGAGCAGTGTCGTTAACGTCAGAAGCAGAGAACAGACATTCTTAGCCAAGAAACAAGACTCTGACTGGAACATCTTTGTCACTACGTCTATTCTTGTACACAGTGTGTCTGTTACCCAAGTGTGTTTGTGCCTCTGTAGGTACAGAATCAGTTTTGTAAAAACACTATGCACTGTCATTAAAAGTATGACATTCATTATTACCTTGCAACCCTCCTTAATCCCCCTGTTGGGAGCTCTTGTGCTCTTCATGCATGCATGATTCATATTTTAAGGTTCTTTGGTGCTATGCAAAGTTTGCTAAAAAAAACCTGTAATAATTTAAGTCAAGCAGAGTTTAACAGTGACATACAGAAAGTCAGGACCATATACTGAAACGCTTTCAGAGCTTTCAGACCCAGAACTTCCTCCATGTTTAAATATCAACTCACTGGCACAGGGTGTCCTTCCAAGATAGAGTCAACCTTGCGGAGATTGAGGAGCTCATTTTCCTTCAGGTAGCCCGTTTCTGCCCACACGGCATATAGCACAGGAGCTGCATGACCCTGAGGAGACAATGACGAAAGGTCAGAAGTAAGAGACTGAACTGTCAAACGTAGCATGACATTTAGTAAAAAAAAAAAAAAAAC
>OMLM01009529.1:44780-61629 GCA_900302695.1 Helostoma temminkii
CTTAGAGGTTAAGTGTAATACCAGAATAATGAAATATGACAATCCCAAATGACACAACTGAAAAAAAATGTGCAAAGAAAAAACAAATAAGCATAAATTCACATAAACTAGAACATCAAACATCAGTGCACTGCTCATTATTATCTGCCCAGTGTTCTTAGAAATATTTGAGCTACAGAAATGACAATTTCCAGTCAAGTTTGATGGGAGCTCAATGGGAAATCTATCAACACCTGGACTTGTAATAAATGTGGAGCAATCTTTCATAAATGAGCCATTTCATTATTGGTGACACTATAACAACAAAAATAAAGACATGCAGTTATTTAATCATATATTTAAAGTATAATCAGAAAAACTGTGGTTTAAGATATTTATGTGGGGGTGTGTGTGTTACCTTGGAGAGAATGAAGCGGTCATTACTGGGGTTACGGGGGTCTTCAGGTTGGTATTTCATGGTATGAAAGAACAACACAGACATGATCTCTGCTGCACTGCAACATGATGAAGGATGACTGCAGCGAAAAGGTGACGAGAGAGAAATAAAATGAATTTAACTCTCAAAGTTGTGCAACATTTCTCAGTTCCAACTTACTAAAATCAACCTGAGCCCTCAAACTCATGCCAAGAACATGTTGGAGGAAGACGTAGATATGACTGACTGAAACAAAATCAATGAATCATCTTTATTTGCACAACACCTGCTACTTCAATTCTGCTTAGAGTCTATTACAGTAATAGTAAATCATGAAAAATGCCCTTATCGTATGCTGGTAACTAACGTAAGGGATCTCCTGCTCCTGAAACACAGCAGACAGTTCACAACATTACAGTGACACCCAACACACTTTGTGACACAGTTTGTGTCCAACACAAAGGTTTTGAAACACAAACATGTTTCAGCACTGGAATTCTAATTTCATTTTTATTCTTCACATAAATTATTGAATAAGTATCTGTAAATATTGCATGTAGAGACTACATCTCGAGGTGGCTTAATGGAGGGTCTGCACGGACCCCTTCCCACACTGCCTCGGTACCTTTCATACAGCACAGTGAGGCGGCGTCTTGGCCCAGTGAAGCCGCCTTGAAGTGGCAGTGTGAAAGGGGCTAATGTGGCAAATTCAGTATGACTGTCTGACCTGGAGTTATGCAGTCAGAGTTATGTAAGACAGACAACATGCATGTAAGACTGACTTCATCAGGGTCAGGCAGAAGTGCATTTACAATACCTTGCTTCCAAACCCACACACAAATTAGTAATTTCATTTGGCAATGTCATACGTGCACATATTTGCATGTACACAAAGTGAAAATATAAGATCCGGTGCCAAACTGTTAAAGTCATGCCAATTTAACCCAAAACAGGTTATGATCACTTTTTACTCCTTGTGTGTTATTCTTTGCGTTATTTTCAAACCACATGCTAGTGATACCTCACTCAGTTTGCCTCCATTAAGACATTTTCCCTTAATGTCCTGAAATAGAAAATGTGATTTAAAATTTTTTTTACAAGAGCAAAAACCGGTAACAGTGAATAGAAAAGTCTGAGTTTATTATGTGCATTTTTCAGTTATCACTATTTGTCCAACATCTCAGCAGCTTTACAACCATCAACAAAAAGTATAAATTCCTCAGTCAAGAGAAATACGTCTAAGTATTTTTAAGTAAACCTGACTATACACCACAATCATTCAAATACATAATTCTGTGATTAATAGGCAGTTTCAACTGGAGTTTAATTTATCTTTCAGCCAGTCATGTCTTACTGTCCTGGATTTAGCCCTTGACCAAAAGCATATCTCAAGTAACTAACCGTCTTTGCAATTTATTTAGCCCCTGGAAAGTGGGACAATCGGTTTTATGTCCTGAAAAGGCAAAAATAACTTATACGTAGTGATTTCATTGAACTACTTGGTGCTGATGTGACGGGATGGAGCAGAGCACAAGCGACCGGTTCCAGTCCACCACCATCTCCACTCACCGCTTCGCTCCAGGAGCCGCACTACTGGCTGTGTCCGGTCGTGCATCTGTTCCACCAGTTACATAACGGATCATAGAGTGCGCAAAGGGGTTAATGGAGAGCTCGACACTGATGCACCTGGAGCAGTTTATGACCGAATCATAAACACAAAATACATACATTCTGAAATTCACGAGAGAGTCACTGTTCTCTGAACCACAATGAAATGAACTCTCATCCTTCAAACCTAGAAACTAATTTCTAGCGAAGCGCGTAAAATGCGCACGAACTGTGGCACAGAACTAATTTCGCGCGGAGTGAAAATACAGGAACATTTGTGGCGCACGATACATGGCACGAAGATATGTACATCTTTAACATCATGAACGCATCATTATAGCGCTGGTCCTCTGGAGCGCAAAGTCGATCATGTTCCGTAATTACGCACTTCTCTAGTTCTGCTCATCAAACAGAGTAAATGGACCAGCACAGTAACCACGTTTTGGTCTCTCTTTATATTAATCTTTCCATAGTGACTCAATTTATTGCCCCCTTACCCGCTGCCAGCTGCAGTTGTCGCCTTGATGGAGTTGATGCGCAGCCGGGTGGCGATGTTCCTGAGCGCCTGCACCGACTGCTGGTCTGGTTTATGGTAGTCCTCCATCTGGCCGATGCGCGGAAGAAAAGCACACACACGCACACACAAGTCGGTTAAATGAAGCCAAGAGTTAAAGTGCCGGTTTGCTGTCCCGAGAATAACGGAGATGCGCGAGCGGCGGACGGCGGTAGGGGTTAAAAGGAGACGCTGATGTTGAACCTGAGAGACAGAGAGGAGGGAGGGGGCGTGTTTGCAAGCGAAGCCTATGAATATGGCTAATCTGGGGCTCAAAGGAGCCTACAGTTACAGCCAAGAGTAGGAGGGCTGAGACCAAAGGCGCACGCACACTGGCGAGAGCAGGTAAATCCTCGCTCACATTCAGGTGCAAACTAGTGAGGAGAATTAAATTAATCTGTACAGGAAGCTTACTGTGCTCTGACTTTATACTAATGGACTTTTCCTTTAGCCGCATTGTGTGACACGCATCTGCACCAACATCTACATGTAAAAGAAAAACCTTCATAAAACGCTGATGTGGCGATTAACAGCAAATACCATCTTTCAATGACTATGTCCTAACAAAGACTTAACATTTCAGTATATTTTCAATTTTTTTCAAAATAATGATGTATGTCTGATCCCAACATAATAATAAAATGTTTTTAAAGGCGTTAATTGGGCTTCTTCAGAACAGAAACTTAGCAAAGGAAGACATCTGGTTCATCTCCACATAATCTAGTGTGAAAAGTAAATCCTGACACAGTTAAGTGCAGAATAAAGGCATCTGTTCTGGAAAGATATCGCATTATGCTGAGGAAGTAGGAAGGGTGACCTGCAAAGAGAAGATCACAGCAGACAGTAATCTCATCTTAATGACCTTTTCCACTGAGGTTGAACAGATATGGCTGCAACACAAACTAGCCACACCTGCAACACGCACACACCTTTCAGGTGAGATCTTGAGAAATTCAAAAGCAAACGTAACTCATGACGCCAGCTAGGATGAACACATTTGGCCAACGGGGAGTAAGAGAGAAATCAATCATTCTTCTGGGTAAATGAGTTCATCAATGTGGCTCCACTGTTGTCAGTTACCACCAGATCGGGTTCTTGATGATGAAACACACCCCTGCATGGGCCTGGAACCAACTGATTACAATTTAATGTTGGCAGCGGTGCAGCCCTTCACTGTGCAGTACATGTTAAGTGTCAGCTGCAACTGGTGACCTCTGGTGGTCAAAGAGAGAACCTGCACCAACTCCTGAACCGAAAATAAAAGGCTAGTACAAAACTGACAGAAAAAAGTTATCTGAAAACTATATCCATTAAGTATCAAGTTTCAATCACAAAAGTACAAAAAATGTAGCACTTGAAGGTATGAAACTTATTTTAACTGCTGACCAACGGACAGCACATCCTCTCAGCAGCAAACAAAAACACACAACTATATTTTCAGATGTTTAATATCACAAAATAGTCATAATAAACCAAAGACAACACTCTTAGAAAATGTATGTAATTTGCAAAAACTCCCCCAAAAATCCTTCTCTTGGCAATAAGATAAATTATACTGTGGCTTAATAACTTTAAAATCTTAAATATGTGCCTGGAATTAAAAACAATCTCAACATTTCATCATTCTTCCTGTGTGCGTTTATTTAACCAACACATGCCAGAAGCCTGTGCTGGTTGTAAGACCAACACATGTCTTACAAACAAATCACCTGAAATCAAAAACTAACAGGGAAATGAACCATACAAATTATTTAGACTGCAGACATCATCTTTTTGCATGATAACTTTAAATTTGCCAAATAAACAGAAACAAAAAAATAATTTCACAATCTGTACTTACACTTGTGCATTTGAGTTTAACTTAAACATACTGGACAGTGGTGTAAACCAAGATAGGTTCAAACATACTGCAAGTTGAGCTCAAATACATTCAACTAGAAGAACAAAATGCTAAGTCTTGATGCCACAATCAAGATGGGGATTTATGCAGAAATTCATATTACACACTTTGTTATTTCTGACCGTTTCAAACATCGAGAACATTTTTGATTCTGACATTATTGTTTTAGGATTTTTTTTGCATTGAATAAAATTTTCCAGATCCCCAGTCTCTGCAAGTTGTTTACTAACTTCAAGAAAAACATTGTTTTCATCTGGAATGACTTGGTACACTGTTTCTTTTTTTAGGTAACTATAGTAATAAGCCAACTACCGATGTCAAACATCACTGTAGCATTTGTTGAAAAGCTTATAAATTAAAAATGCATGGTTTAACATAATTGACATTTGGTGACAAGATCAATTTGTGTTAAAACATATGCCACAGGACAAATCTCTTTCCACATCTAAAAAAAAGAGGAGTTGTACTTTTGATCAGTTTTCTTTATGAACAGCATCACTCCATGTCATGCATGATGATGAGACACATGTGCTTTATCCTGCCCACACCCGTGTTCTATGCTGCAGTAGAA
Source organism: Helostoma temminkii (assembly GCA_900302695.1). Taxonomy (NCBI): domain Eukaryota; kingdom Metazoa; phylum Chordata; class Actinopteri; order Anabantiformes; family Helostomatidae; genus Helostoma; species Helostoma temminkii. Next base: position 49,828 of record OMLM01009529.1, read on the forward strand.
TTTTACTGCAAAATACCAAATTTCCACAGTTTACGCTGTCTTTAAGTCTTGCATCACAAGATATGCCTTGTGACGCAAGACACATCTGTGGTTTGGAAAAATAGAAACAGGAGTAGAGTTAGGATTACTGGAAACACAGTTTTTGGCTGTTTAATAAACTATGAATATAAACGAGAATCCAACATTAAAATATTCTTTGCTTGTCATTTTCAAATCAGAACTGCAGAACTGAGATGAAAACCTTAGCTCTACCGTACCATCCTAAAATATCCCGAAATGCTGGTATCCCTAAAGGCATTGTGTTTTGTGCAGATTTCTCTCCAACATCATCATCATGTACTGTGAGCTCAGCTGGTGGAGGATAAACACAGATAAGAAGCAAAACAAAAAAGCTAAAGCAAGAAGCAAAGAAGACGGTTTGAGTGTCTGTCTGTGGCTTTAAGAACATGTCAAAGTCTGTAAAACATGTCACATTAAAAAAACAAAACAAAACACAGCTGAGCTCAGTATTAATTTGAACTCTTAGATGCAAGTGCTTCTCCAAACAATTATGGAAGTTCTTATTTTCCGGACAAGTATCGAAAAAACGCTGACAATGCCACAAAAACTGCACCGGCTGTATAGTTAACAAAGGTATAACGGCTTCAGTGTTACTTTGAGGGAAAAGGATAAATAAATGAAATTTAGAATAGAAGGATAAGTCGTTTATTATGCCACACAGTGGAAAGTTCGTCAGCAAGGATCCCTCAAACTGCTCTGATGTCGCCAGCACAAAGGTTTTTAGTCTTAAGAAGTTGCAGTTTAAGCGTTTTAGAAATATTCCTCTATTCTTGCACAGCAAAAATAATGAGTGCAAGAAAAAAGCAGCATCTGTGATTCAAGCTGCAAATTCATGATTCGAGGTCACAGAAGCTCCACTGTGGTCCTGTCCTCCAGAGACTTAAACCAGCAACAGGTGAACTTTCCCAGTCTGTGGCCGACAGTTTAATCATATTTCACAAGTAAAAAATAAAACTCAAGGCCACACCGTGAAATTTGTATTCCATCCTTCTCTCCCACAGCAGTTCTGCCTTGATGTGCAGAGAAAAAGTAGATCTAAGTTAATGCAGTAGCCAGGACAGCATCAGTGTTCAAGTCATTTCTGAGGCAGGAACAGTGTACTGAATAGTGTGGTGCATGGTGTAATAACCCTTACTATGTAGACTAGGTTTTTATATTTGTGCTGTGCAATTTGTCAAAAACCTGTTTTCTCCACTCCTTTAACTCCCATTAAATTCAGGGCTTCTCACAGGTTGCAGCACTGAAAGTAACAGTGGTGATGGTAGAAGTAGGATTATAGCTTCATGTTGTTGAAGTCCTTGGACAGAGTCTGCAGATAAGCATCATGAATAGCACTGAGGAAGTCTGGGTCGTTCTAGACAGGGATGAAGAAAAGAAAGAGGAAGTGATTAATGAAAACTTTTGACAGCGACATCCATAGACTAATTCAGATTGATGGTAGAGGAAGAAAACAAGCTGCAATAACTGCAGTGGTATCTCATTTTTAAAGGTGGGATTTAATTATACTGTAACCAGTGGATCAATACATTTACTCAACTGTAAATGCAAAACACGATAACCTCAGAAAATATGCTTTATTGCTTTCATATAAAAACATGTATAGCTTCAGGCTGTTGTTTAACTGTGAAATGACCAGTGTGTATATATATATGTACATGATACCACTCCCACCCTTTTCCAAACCAGTGACGTGAGAAAAAAAATAGCTTTTTGATTTAAGCTGCTTTGTGCTAACAGACAATAACGCTACACTTTACACCCCCTGGTATACCTTAATGAGGTGTATAAGAGTGTCCTGTAGCTGTTTTTTGCTGCAGACATTTGATGGAGGCTCTACAGCTCCTAATGAGCTGGTGGAAGGCTCAGACGGGGCAGGAACGACCACTGATGCTGCTGCTGCTGTCGTCTTATTGACGGACTGCTGGAAGGCGCTGGGAGAGAGAAGCACAGACATCTCTGCTCCTGGAACAGCAAGCCCTGAAGTCAGGGGGACAGCCTGAGAACAAAAAAAAAGGAAAACATGAGGAAAAATGACGAAGAACAGCTGCAATAGAACAGTTGCAAAGAAAATCCTTCAACTCACAGAAATTGGTTTGATCAGGTTTGAGGACTGGGAGAAAACATCCATCTCTTTGCTGTGCTGGAGAAGTGGTTTCCCCATTGGCTCTTGGAAGCTATGGGGGGGGACAAGCGTGCTTGGGAGGAAGCTGGGTGCAAGAATGGGCTTGTGGATGTCCGAAGTCCCAGATGACACTGCTGGTTTGAGTGTGTTGAGTATTTCCTGTCCCAAATAAGCTGTAGAGGCAGCTGGTGGTGTTACAGGACCAGGAGGGGCATGAGGCTCTGAGCTAGCAGGAGGAACCATGAGAGGGGACACGGAGCACTGAGGCTGGGGGTCTGACCTGGGGACTGCTGACTGGAAAACAGGGCTGGGATGTACTGCATAAGGAGTTGGAAGCAGGCCAGGTGCTTGGTGCCGCTGGTTGGACCCTGAGTCTTGAGCTGCGAAGTGGGAAGGGAGGAGTTGTTTTTGAGGGGCTGCGGTGGGATAAGACTGGCTCGGCATGTAGGCAGTGGGAAGATCACTGGAAGCAGTGGTGGTAATTTGAGAAGGCATGGCAGGCAGAGAAGGGTCTTTAGGGAGGGACGAGCCAAAGAGCTCCTCAACAGTGATCTGCTTCACCATTGTGTGAGAGCTCTGGTGGGGAAAAAGAACACGTGTTAGCTAGGTGGAAATAAAGTACAAACAACAGAGTGCTGAAACATTAGCTTGATCAACAGGGAGCTAATCAACAACTATTCTGTTTGTGAATTAACAGTTTATATCAAGTAGAAATGCCAGACATTTGCTGATTCCAGTTTCTTACATATTAGTAAGCATCACAGATTACTGTTGGGTTCTAAACTATTGTTTGGTCAAAATATGTGACATGAAGATGCTATGCATTTTCTGACATTCTATACACTATATAAAGCAAATAATTGTGTAATTAAAATATATAAATTGTAATAAAATGCTAATTTTAATAGCATTTACGTTTATTCTGTGAATACAGACAACAACTTTAATCAGACATTGTCCAAAAGACATTTTTACTGTTATGGAATTGACATTATTAAAACTACAGCTTAAATATGATCTGCTAATGGTCATGTTTTCATTTTGACTGGTGAAAGCGCCAATAGTGTCCATTAAACACTAATGTTACCTAAAGGTGTTATGGAAGAAGAGGGAAGGAGAAATATTGGAACGCAAACAAAAGAAAGCAAAATCAACATAATCTGCAAAAACTCAGTGCTAAGCTCTTTGTGATTGCATTCTTTAATATACTATATACTGGCTATTTGCAGAGTTACACATTTTACCTCAGATTACACATTCAGTTTAAAAGAAAATAATAGACAGTCCCTTGCCTCAAACTAAACTTTAACTAAAATGGGTTGGAGGAGCGTATCTGTTTGTAGGAGCACGTGCGAAAGCCTCGACCACACACTGGGTGGCAGCGACGCCTGAGATAAAAACATGCATCTTCTCTGTTCACCTCCACAGCTGCTCTATGTAGGAGTGAACAGGAGGAAGATGCTCTCATAATATAATGTATAAATAGACTTCTTCTTCTGCATCGATGTTTTTGTACCTTTTCAGGTTGTGAAGTGCTGTGAGCATGTTCTGTAGTGCTGATGGCTGCTTTCACATTTGGCTCTGTAGACACATCTGCTTCACCTGCTTGAGCCTGCATCACACACACACACACACACACACACACACACACACACATAAGAACTTAACATTTTCACTCAGGAGATGTACAATATGTAAGTTCATGTTTTTGTCATTTGCCTACTCACCCTGTGGTATTCTTCTTTGGCTTTACTGAGCAGCTCCAGGATGTCAATGGGCCGCGGTTCTGTGACACCATTGGCCCTCCCTGGCTCTGCCCTCTCTGGTGACTCTCTCTTGGCATGTTCGGCTTCTTGTTTGACAATTCTGGGGATAATGTAAGCGTGGACTTTTTAAATTGTTCACTCAAGTGCTTGGACTTTTTATGCCACACTCCACTGATGGATTAGGCCTTTATCTTTATTTGTAAATTGTGTATTTAAATATTAGTTTATGAAAAGACACTTACTTGACCATGAGCTGAGCAATGCGTTGACAGTCTTTCTTGTCATAGAACCAAATACTGTAGATACCCACTGCAAGACAGACAAATATTTTATTTTAGATGTGTGTACATGAATCATTAATTTACTCTAAAGTAAAACATAAAATATGATCATATTATAACAAAACAAGTAGTTCAAAAGTCAGTATACTAGGAATGTTCCGATACCACATTCTTCCTAACAGAGTACGAGTACTCGCATTTGAGTACTTGCTGATACAGAGTACTGATACAAGTACTATACAATATGCTGTTGCATTTTTTTTTTTTAAATAAAAACTGCAATTACCAGAAAAGAACAATAACTTCAAACACTGTAATCGGATATTGCTCGCTTTCTGACTGTGAAAAAATAAAATACACAAGAGACTATTGTTCACATATAAAACTTATACACCCACTATGGCTGGTGATGTGAATGTTTGACACACATTGTCTAGCAGAAAGAAAAACTCTCGCCTTCTGCTGATTGTAGCACAGCAGAAGAGATGTGCTAGGAGAATAAACCAGCACTGGCTGCATTCAGTCCAGCTATAGACATAACAGTGGGACTGTTACGCATAGCTTGATGTTCTGTTGTGAAAATTAACCGTATTCTCTATCAGTCATGTGTCTGTACTTCCTGTTCGTCTCATCCGCTCTGTGCTGCTTTACACTGCAGCTTGCAGTAATGTGGTATAACGAGTATGAGTACTTGAGGGTGGTATCGGACCAATACTGGTATCAGTATCGGGACATCCCTACAATAAAATAATTATAACTTCATTTATTTGGGACTATTTCATTGAGAGAACATTCTTTTGCAGAAACACCCTGAAACCAGCCAATACAGCTGCTGACCTGTAGCTGATAAGCAGCACCACAGGGGATGGTTGGAATTAGGAGCCTTACAAAAAAGATCATGGTGTTAAAGAAGGCGAGGCAAAAAAAAATAAAATAAAAATCAAAGTCTAGTTAAACATTTCTTTACATAAAACAAATATGGAGAGGAAACACCTGCAAAAGTGTTCACCACCTGTTTGATCTTCTTCCTAATGTGTTGCACAATAAAACTGAGACAGATGTAGCATCCAGATTCTACAGCCACAGTTGCACTGTTTACCAGTTAATGATAATTGTCATTAGCCAGAGTTTTGCTTGAAATGTAACTCACTAGGCTAACCAACCATGACGACAAACACCACATTCATCATCCGAATGAAACAGACCAGCTATTCCAAATATATATAAAAAAAATATATATATATACATATATTACCAGTATTTGACCAAACAACAGCCTGTTAGTACTACACTGCTATTGTGTAGTTTGTGTGACGAATACTAGCGTATTCAAGGTCCCTCGAGAGGCTGTAGTAACTCAGCAACCTGAATGTTTATCTCCCTCCAGCATCTACTGCTACCAAGGGGAATGTGGAGCAGAGTAAACAGGTCTGTGTACTCAGTAACTTGAGCTCTCAAGTAAGAGACCACTAACCATTAATTATCAGAATCTTTCTGAAGTATCTTTTCTCCTTGCTCTTCAATCAGACTCACTGCTCCTGCTAAGCCTTCATCGTTACCTCTTTATTTTTACAGGTTAACAGTGGAGGGAGGAGTCTTGAAACTGTCTCTCTCTCTCTCAACATCAGATACCTGGAATTAGTAATACAACGACGGCACCTTTGCAGGAGCTCAGGCACATAAAACAGACTGGAGGGGGTCTGATGATCTAATGTCTTGTGACAAATTGAAGGATCTTCAATAAGCTGCACAAGAGGACTGAAAAACCTGAGAGAACTACGCAAATCATCACAACCAACCAAAGGAATAAAACTAGCAGAAGACGTTACCAGGAAGAATTTACTCTGGCCAGTCTTCCACAGCTGACTTCAGCTGCCACAGTTTTATTAATTTTTCCTAATTTTTGCACACAGTCCTTTTCTGTCTACAACTCAACCTACTCTAAGGGGTTAAAATGCTAACAAAACCTGGACTCAAGTGAAGCTACTGAGGAAGCTGCTCTGGACTGAATATTAACAAGAAATTACATCATGTCTTCCATACCAGCCAGACTGATCGGCAAACCAAGTCCAAAGGGGGAGCAGTCTACTCTGACGCTGACACTGGCCATGCTATGTTGTCTGATAAGTAAACAAATGGGAAAACAATCAAATTCTTTATTCATTGCCTTGATGAAACTCCTGTTCAGACTTCTAATAGATTACCTTGGGGGAAATGCTGTCGGCTACTTTTTGAAGATCTGAGGAATTTGATCTCTTCTTTATTTTCACCTGATGTCTTGTTAAACTATTTCGATTAGGCTAGGGATGCTAGAGGAGTAGAGCACTTGCTTGTTACTGGATAAATCTGTCAACAAACTAACAACTTACATTTAAAATACAAATCTAAATGTAGTCTGATTCAGTCTAATCAGAAGGTTCTTTTGGTAGCTGCCCCAACGCACTGATATGTACTGGAGCCCTAGCCAAGCTGAAACTGTTGATGTCTGGCAGGCCAATGTGAGGTCATGAGTGGAAAAGTCTCCTCAGAGGTTTTTGTGCTAAGTGTGACTCCAAGACACCAGAATGACTTCAAGCAAAAGGGGAAAGAGATGTTTCAAAGAACGCTGGGAAGCTGCTTGTCCAGCATTTTCAGAGGTACCACTCTTATTTTTACCTCTTGATGTTTGAGTGACTGTGAGATAGTGAATGTCACCAATATTTGTACAATTCGTTCTTGAGTTTCATGGTGGTAATCAGAAACAGAAACCTAACTGAAACAACTTGTGTAGCTTAGAAACAATGCACAATATCTCCACTCAGGGAACTTTTAACATTTTGTGCCATGTATTTAATGGTGCAATAACAACAAAAGGTTAAACTGTATTTTTTCTGGAAAGTAGCTCACATTTTTCAATCCTGTAAATCATGAACCCGCAACATTCTCCATAAACTTGTAGCCTTTGATGGTTTTGGAGAACTGGTTCTAAAAATATCCCAAACACTGAATAATATTTCCTTGCATCTAAATTCATGCCACACATAAACATGTTTTAACTTATGTATAAAATCTACCGGTGCAAAATCTTGTTCTATAAAAGACTCACAGTTGCCATTTCTGTAAAGCAGGAAGGGATCCTGCAGCTGGAACTCCAGATCTTTGTTGATTGGCTCCACCAAGTTCTCTGTGCTCAGTCGGTTCATGATGGTGAAGCCATGACGAGGGGAAGCAGACCTTAGATAAACAAAGACCACAATTATGACGACAACAACCCTAAACACACAGCCAAAGTCATAAAGAACTATCTTAAGTCACAAGAATGAGTCCTGGAAAAGTCCTTATATGAACCAGTGAAACTCTTAGATAACATGAAGATGATTGAGAAAACCCTAATTCACAAAAAAGTCTGACAAATTCTCCAAAATGTATCGAACAACCTTTAATCAAAGTACCTTTAAAGGTTACAGTAAGAAAAAACAAAAACAATATTGACTTGATTGAGGGGCATCATGATGGTGTAGTGGTTCAGTTTCATGGGTTGGCTGAGTGTCTTTCTGTGTGGAGTTTGAATGTTCTCCCCATGTGTGCATAGATTCTCTCCAGGTACTCCAGCTTCCTCCCACCATCCAAAGCCAGGCAGTTAGATTAAATGGTTACTCTAGATTGAAGGTGTGAATGGTTGTCTGTCTCTATGTCTCAGCGACCTGTGCAGTGTGTACCCTGCCTCTCATCCATTGACATCTGGGATAGGTTCAAGCACACCTATGACCCCTGAGGACACGTTATTATTTTTCCAGATTACTGTACTTTAAATTGAGTTAATTGATAAATTAATATTATTAATTAAAAAAATAAAAAAATCACATTTTAAAGCATCCTTATGATTCAGCGTTTTTGACAGGTGTATAAAACATGAGAACGGTATTGCATACTTACATACATACTTAACGCTTGCTCTACACATGTAAACAACCTTCATTGTTGTTTTGTTACATAAATAAAACATTTTACATGCTTACCTTGCATAAACGAATAGGGTGCCTTCGATTTCGGTCTTCTCCTGAAATGCAAATTGACGTTATGTTTTAAAAACAACCAATAACATTGTTCCAATGGAAGCTCAATCACAGCAACGAACCCTGTTTCGCTAACTGCTAGGTTAGCTAACTAATGTTAGCTCAGGTTGTAAACAACGCCAGAGTAGCCAACATTATTCATGATGAAAAATAAATTACAACACAAGCATAATGATACCGCTATGAGAACCGGCTGCCTATAATCAAGCGTGAGCAAGTTAGACAAATGCAAACATTTTTAAGGGTGTAAGTATTTGTTGTTGTTGTTGTTACCGATGGGTTCGCATTAGCATGCTAAAAGCAAGCACCGCAAGCTTTTGTTAGCTATTCGCGAAACTGTTTCGCGTTTTTTGAGAAACGTACCCATTCGTTTGCTTTGGAGTTGAAGTTGTACAGTGCCACCTGGCCTGTAACATCGAGCAGTTTGTTTATATAAGGGTCTTGTCTCTGAAGAGCCGCTAAGCTCATCATATGTCCAGCATTTGTGGTCTCCATCTTGGACATGATTGTTGCTCCCGCACGGAAGAATTTATGCGGACACTTAAAACTTCCGTTGTTCCCGGAAGTGACGTTCCTCGAAAAAAGTTTCTCATATATGTATTTATTCTATGAAGATTAAATTTAGTTCAATGCCAGGTAATTGCAGTGCCGCTTACACGAAGAAACGTTTGTAGGAAATAATCCCGTATTGGCACAGCCACCTTCTAAAGTAAAATTTAAAAAATGTATTACGAGTAAATAAATGAAGTAAATGACTGAGAATACTATAGTTACACCAATGTACTATGTTGGTGCCGTACCAAGCACTTTGCTTTCTAATTGTCATTAAATAAAAATGAGTTTAAATTGGATGAAAATACATTAGCTACTCAAACTTTTTAACTTAAAGTATTAATCGAGGGGACATTTAGACACTAAAGACATTTATATGACACATCGTAAAGTAAATGTACCATGCACTGTGATTTTTGTAACAATTAAGCACGTATCTGCTGGAAAAACAATATTCAGATTATTCATGGTTACCACGTGGCTGCGCTGCAATACTCATTTCTGTGTTCAGTCTGTGAGCCTTAATCTAAGAACCTTTAAGCATTACAGAGCACAAGTGCAGATCCACCCAAATGTTAAAATATCAAGTTGTTTGCAGTTTAATTCACACATTTTTTAGCATATCAAATGATACACTGACACATAGGCTATGACAAGTGACACGCTGGCAGCTGTAGTGATAGAAATATAGAACAACTCAAACTCTTTCTCTGTAGAAGAGCAATAAATGATACATTTACTGCAGTCTAAACAGAATATTTAAAATCATCACAGCTCTGTGTAAACTTGCTTTATGACGCAGCTGCCTGATCACCTGCCTCTGATGAGGGAACATTGGAGCAGGGATTATAACGGGAGGATTACGCGCTGCCGTGAAACCGTTGTCCTCCATACAGTCACAGGTAATCCAATCACTGGAAACTTTCCAGCACAGCAACTCATTTCCTCTCGAATCGCAGAGGAGTGAGGGCAGAAAACGGCGATATGACGCCCCAGAGAAGAGCCAGGTGACAGAATGCCGTTCATTGTGAGAGGAAGACCCCTGAGGGGTAAGTCCGAGGACCAAGAATAACACTCTTTAGAGGCTTAGAGGGATTGAACGAGTGCATGGTGTTTATCTCCAGACATTTCCCCGGCAGGAGAAAGTTAGTCCACAGAGGCTGATCACCTGTGTTTAGCAGGTTTTCCACTGATTGCTAAACACAGAGATGAATCCAATTCAGCTTCTACATTGATATTGGCCTACACATAGACTGCAACATGGACAAATGTAGTCGTTGTTTAAAAATTATTTTTATTAGGGATTATAAGATATTTACCTAGAATAACTTTTTATGAACCTCTTTGTTTGTATTTGTGTCACTGTGACTAATTTAACTGTCAGGGTGTTTTTTTTATATTATTTTATTTTTTAAAACTCCAGGTTCAGTTTATTTGTGCCAGTCTTGGCAAAAATCATGTTGATGTTGAGATGACAGTTTTGCTCTTTGGACGTTTAATGGGAAGCAACAGGTGCATTTTCCAGTTTGTTTATACAGTTGATGACCGCTCCAGCTCGCATCAGTCCATCCTCAGCCACAGTGAAAATAACTGACAACAGTGGATGTGACTGCTGCTGTCAGCGCGTCCTCTCGGATCCGCCGTGAATCCGCAGGCAGGCACCCGGATGTGGCGAAAATGTTCGGCGCTCCTCTCAGGGTTTGCGCTCCGAAAACATTTTATAATTCTGGTTAAAGGCTCGCTCCAGGCTCTCGCGTCGATACCTTTGGATGTTTGTTTCCAGCAATGAGTTGGCTTTGACACTGATCTTTTCAATGTGGATTCGAGGATGCAAGAAGCAGATGATCAGTCTGAAGGTAAAAAACCGTGCGCGGAGCGCAGGAGGAGAGTTGGAGCGCAGCGAGAGGGGGCGAGAGCGTCCGTTTGGTTTATTCTCTGGTTATTATGCGATTATATCCTAAGTGCACATAGGATTTGTTCCTGACTCATTTTAGTCCACTGAGTATTAAGCGTTTGTTCTACACTGTGTGGATGTCATGACAGTGGGGAACAAATCTGATGGGAAACGAGTTGTGGCTAGTTCTCCGAAAAATGGTCGACTCTATTTGGTCTAATCATCGTAAAGTGGTCGTTTTGGGACCATGTGGCAGCCGGTGGAGGATGCTTTGGGTCTGTGATTAACTTTTAAAGCAGCTAAATCCAGTTAGTTAATACAGAACAATCACATTTAGAAGTGATCCAAACAAACGTACAGTGTTGAAACGCAGCCACGGGTCAAGTGAAGCCGAGAACAGCAGCAGAGAGTGAGCACTTGTTAATCAGCCTGCAGAAGCGTTAATAATAATTATTCCTGTTACATCTCATCACTTGTCACAGTGTCGAAAATCCCTGAACGAGGGTGTTTGTCCCACAAAACCCTTTTCCTTAGAATTTGTATTAAAGTTAATTAAAATACACATCATCCAAGCGCCTGCTTGATCAGACGCACTTCCGTGTGAATTCAGTTGAAGCTGGACACGCTGGGAAATTTCCGTCCTTTCAGTGCATTTGTTACTAAAACAAGCTTTCAGGTTAAAGGCGGCAAAGAGTATTTGGTGCAAATTTTACATCTGTGATAGTTTAACTTGTGTTTTGCTGTAGCGCACTTTCCGTTTATTCACCTTTTTGCTTCACTGTCTTTTTCTCTACAAGCCAGTCTGAAGACTTACGATGCTTTTAAGATGTTTGTGATCAGGGATCAGTGCATGAGATGAATTGTTGACTGCTGTAGAGCTGCAGTGAACCAAAGTGACTTTGTCAAGGGCAATGTCTTTTCACTCGTGGTTTGCATTGATTTTAATGACTCTTTCTCTCTCATTCATACAGGCTGTCCTGCTCTCTCTCTGCCTCTCACCCTCCCTGCAGACCAAAAGCTCTTCTTCTTCTTCTTTTCCTTCTTTCCTTCTTCTCACCTTTCTACTCTACCT
>OMLM01009529.1:62143-78406 GCA_900302695.1 Helostoma temminkii
TCAGTAATATTTAGTGACCAAACTATTAATTACTTATTCAAGGAAATAATTCAATAATCCACCAGTAATGAAAATTATCATTAGTTCCACCTCTTGCCAATATTAGTGTCCTGAATCGAGAAAGAAAACCAATGAATTTGATGTAAAGAAATAAAAAAATACACGTGAGACCATTTAGAAACAGTCTCTATTACATAACACATTTATTTTTTGGTTTTTCTTTATAAAATTAATCTTTATAAAAATATTTGTTCATGTTATGTGTTTATGTACTTTCAATGTCAGTGAAGCTTATTTGTATATAAATCACTTTAGCCCTATAACTATTAGTTCTCAGTAATGTGATCCATGCTACATACTTATAAGCATGTTTTAATCAGTATCTTATGCATTTGCTGCTCTTTTACCTCACCATTAAAGCTTTTGTCTGTCTTAGGGTTATGTCCATATAGGCCTATAAATAAGTAGGTTCATGGTAAGTGACATGATATTTTGCACATTTTGTGTTTCCCATCAGGGGCACAGTATGCCAGCAACAGAAGGACCACTCCCTCCACTGATGCCTCAGCAGTCTGGACAGAAAGCCACACCCATCTGCACCAGCTTCATCCACCAGACCCCCTGCAGGCCCCTGCCAGCACCGGCAAGCCTGTTGGGTCCTCTCATGGCCTCCTCGGAGCGAACAGCAGCATTCAGGGTCCTGGGGCAACAGGTTCTGGTGTCAGCCCCGTCCTCGCTTGGCATGCCGCCATTACTGCTGCTCGCCAAGCACAGGGTGATGCTGCAAAGCCTGACATGAGCTCACGACCCTCAGTTTGCACCACTGGACCCGCTCCTGTAGGCTCACTCGCACAGAGGAAGAGGCAACAGTATGCCAAAAGCAAAAAGCAGGGCGGATCTACCAACAGCAGGCCGCCCAGAGCTCTGTTCTGCCTCACCCTTAATAACCCGATCCGGAGGGCCTGCATCAGCCTGGTGGAGTGGAAGTATCCTTTAGCCAGAAGACAGAGACTCTGCTTGATTGGATGGATTTCAGATATTTGGGTGTTTGTTTGTATGGATGGTTTGTTTCCTAGATTAATAGATGGATGGCTGAGTGAGGGGTGGGTGATGATTTAATGAATGTACTGGATAACTTTATTAGTCAGTGAGATAATGAAGTCTAACCTTATTGTGACAATGGAAATGATCTTTACTTAAAACCCATAGTAGGAAAAGCTTAAGTGAAATGTTCAAAATTGAGTTTAGCAATAAACAATTTAATCACATAGTTAGTCATTTTAACAGTACAAGTCACTTTAACCTTTAGCTGCATGAGTAGTATTAAAAGACTTTAGAAAAGACTCATAGGCTTTAGACCTTCTTAAATTGTTATCAGGTGCCTTTGATTTAATTTGACATGTTATTTAATGTTCAGGCTTGATTTAAAAAATGGCACCGTGGTGTTGCTGTAATGTCTCAATTTGAGAGAACTATGCTCCTTAACAGCATCTCTCCAGACCATTTGATATCTTTATACTGCTGTCTATTTTTGCCAACTGCGTGGCCTTAGCCATCTACATCCCCTTCCCCGGAGACGACTCCAATTCTACCAACCAAGAACTGGTGAGTGCTGCTGGAAATAGAGAAACAAGGCTTTGTGAAATATGCTTTACATCCCTAACTGCACTGGAACCGTCTTCTATATCCCTGTTGTAAAATTTGCATGACAGCAGGACATATCGATGGTACAGATCGGCATGATGAGGGATTTAAATGGTTCGTTTTGGGGTCAGAAGCAGCAAAATATTAGTATTTTCTTCTGGTGGAAGTGTGTGTTGAGCTGTCTTAGACTGTCTGGAAGATCAATTTTCATAATGTTGGATATTGTGATAATGTGATGATGATAATCGGTAATATCTAGATCAGTATTAAAGGCTTGTTTTTTGACATACACATAAAACACAATGGAAATGCAATCAGCAAAAACTGAAGAGCTTATGTGGTGGACTGTCAGTGTATTTGTGAATTTAGGTGAACTGATCCTTTAAGTAGTTTACATTAAATGTCTGATACTTAGTTTTCATGGCTCTGCATGTTCTCTTTGCTCTGTCGTGCAGCAAAGGTTAAAAGGAGTTTTTTCACACATGCACTTTGCTTCTGGCTGCTCGTGCCACTATTTGACATCAACCAGATTACACACAATGTCTAGACACAACACCCTTGCATGTGCAGGATTGGCTGGATGTGTGAGTTGCGTCAAAGGGCTTTCCCGGCAGTATTTATGAATGTGTCAGGTTTCATTGTTTTGCTGACACACACAAACCCTGGTGTACCTTCTCTTTGTCTTTCTCTCCCTCTCTCTCTCTCTCTCTCTCTCTCTCTCACACACACCACACACACACACACTTGCACAGTGGGTCATCCCTCTGTCACAGCAGCTTCCCATGTTGGCAGAGCAGCGCTGAAGTGGAAAGACAGAGTCTGTGGGAGATGGGGTTTGCTTTGATGCTTCCATAATTACAAAGTAGTTTTACAACATAAAAACTAGAAACTAAATAATAATTATTATCACACAATACAATATAATAATTTCATTCTACTCAGATGTGATTATATAGTGCTCTCAAATGATATATTTGTGCTGCTGCACAGTTAGTAGCAGATTTTGATTTGCTTTTGCACATTTCATGAGACATTCACATAATTTCCATCTGAAGCAGGGTATAAAATGTGTGTTTTATATATTGTCACAGTACAGTAACATGCGCAATATCAAAACAATGAAATTCAAACAACTTAATCCAAGACACCAATTGTGCACAAATCACCAATGTGCTTGTGTGTTTGTCCTATGACATGTTCAGTCAGAACAAACGTTAGTTACATTATAATTACATTATAGTTATAACCTTATAGTTACAGTTACACTGTTTTTAAAGCATGATAATGTCATCTCAGCTAAACACAGGAGAAGACTTCATCAGGATGGTTGGTATTAAGGAGACAGATGATAACGTCAAGCAGATAGTGGTTTCCAGTGACTGAAAAGGCCACATAGGACAAAATGAGCAAAGGCAGACTGTCGTTAGTGCTGGTACTGGTATTTATCAATGTTGCATTTGCAGACTAGCTGAATCTATGACTCCTGTAATGATTAGCTTGTTCACAGTCAGGGTGCACCCACAGGTGTTTTCTCCTATTTTAAAAAGCTAAACTCCAGTTTCAGCTGTTATCTTTATGCCACTGATTCTAAACATCAGAGAGGAGCAAGCGACCACAGGTTTCATGTAAAACTGTGTGTAAAACTGAGACACTGTAGTGAGTAATACAGAAAAAAAGAAAACATTGAGTGTTTTTACGTGTTTTTCTTCAATTAATGCCATAATGGAAAACCTCCCATGGAACCACTGGCACATTATTTGCAAGATTGTTTAGTCTTATACCAATTTATAACAATACCATATAAATGCTCCGAATGAAACAAATAAATGAATTATTTATAGCTTAAACTTCTGTTGATAGAAACCCAGTTTTACAGTTTGGTGAAGTCAT
The DNA here is from genome assembly GCA_900302695.1 of Helostoma temminkii. Taxonomy (NCBI): domain Eukaryota; kingdom Metazoa; phylum Chordata; class Actinopteri; order Anabantiformes; family Helostomatidae; genus Helostoma; species Helostoma temminkii. The sequence continues at coordinate 65,678 of OMLM01009529.1, forward strand.
CTATACATTGTTGTTTCCACCTGTAAAAATTCTAGACCAGAAGGAGCCAGTAAAGAACAACCAGGGAGGTTTGTCCAGTTCTCCTCTGCTGAATGTCTAATTAAAGCAAAGAACAAATACAAACAATTATTGTAAAAATAGTTATAATTTCCAGACTTTCTGGAATGAAAAAAGAAAAATTACAGCATCATCTGTTGATGTTAAAGTGACAAAACCTCCAGTAAAGAAGGAAGCCGGGTGACGTGGGAGTTTAAGCTATTTTTGTTTGCGTAGTCACAACGAGACGATACTAGACAAAATGGTCTAAAAAATCAACATAGAGGAAAGTTGAAATATATTTATAAACTCTTTTACAGTTAGTAAACATTGTGACTTAATATCACATTGACTGTAAAGGGAGTCCATTAGAGAAGCTTCTGCTTTTTTGAATATCTGTGTTAATTTTGTTCTCTTTTCAATTTTGTTCCCAAAACAGCAATGTGTTTTTTTGGTACTAGTGTAATCCTACATGCTTATCAGGGTGATCAGAGGACTTTTTCATGCAGTGCAAACATTTGCTTTTTTCTCTGAGGCTGACGAGGGACCTTCTTAGCTTCACAGGGAATTTCATGTGTGTGTTACAGCATTGTGTGTGTGTGTGTGTGTGTTGAGTGAGCAAGTGAGAGACAGACATAGAGAAATGTAGCATGTTCACACGACAGATGGGGGTTGTTCAGGCTGTCCAAGTCTGCATTTTACACTCACTGCGCAATGTACAGTATGTGTGTGTGTGTGTGTGTGTGTGTGTATGAATGTTAATACACTTTTCGTATTTCTGTTCTTTTCTGTCAATGAGAATCTAAGTATGTAATGTTGCCCTTTTTTAAACTTTTGACTGAAAAAAATATTTTACTTTGGATTCTGTTATTTTTTATCCATATTTTAATAATGTACTGCAGAAAGCAACAAGCCTAGGATCACACACATGTTGCCATAACTGCTCTTATTCCATTGTATCTGTGGTTGTTGTTCATGTGATAAACTGTTGAAGACCTTGCTTAAAAATGATTTTCCGCCTCTGCCTCTACAATCTCTTGTTTGGATAATGGTCAAAGCCTCTCTTTGAAATCATTCATAGTATTGTACTTGGCTGAATACACAAAATGTAAGGACACTACTTGTTGATCACGTTTTTATTTATATAGCCCAACATCACAAATTTGCCTTATGGAGCTTTACAGTCGCAACATACAGCATCTTCAGTCTTTAGACCCTTTAGTCGGATCAAGAAAAAAAATTGAACAGGGAAAAATAAGAGAAAGAATAAAAAAAAAAAAAAAACAGAAGAGAAAAAAGTACTACCATACTGTACTAAATTAAAAAGCACATATTCTGTAGAATCCCTAAGCGAACACTGAGATTCACTATGTAGTACTGTGAGTTATACTCATTCAAGTTCGGAGGGAAAGGGGTTGTCTTTCTCACATCAGTAATATTTCCACAACTACTGCATCATCCTTTTTTAGCGAGTGTGTGGGTGTTGTTTCATTGTTTCATTGGATCTGTCGTAGCAAAGAATGGGCAAGAGGGAGACAAACAGAAAAGTGGGGAATGCACATTAAACTTAAAAAAGTTCTCACATGACATGCCACAAGAATTGAACTAAAATGGAAACATTATCATCTATTATGGATCTCAGCCAATCGAGATTAATTAGCCTCAGATTAATTAGTCAGTCAGAATTCTGGATACTTTATTCTGGATACATTATTTTTCCCCCAACTGCATCACCACATAGAGAAAACACAACTTGTATTTTCCACAAATATACATCACAGAAGCTTTTTATCTTAGACATTGGTATAAATTAAAAACACATTTGCAATATCTTTGTCCTGCTGTTTTCACTCATTATTGTTTTGAATATTACATATGAAACAAAATCTCATCTCAATTAAACTATTAAATTACATTGTGCTATAATCTTAAGGTATGCCTTAAATTTGATTTACCTTTCATTACTTACCCAGCTCCACTAAGACACAAAGAAAACTAATTGAGAATAAAATAACAAAGTGTCCAGTGCTATTTAAATTTTAATAATATTATTTTTCAGATTGAACCCAATGGCTGCACGAATGATCTCAAACTAGTGTGGTAAGAATGTGTGATATTTGGGAAAAGGTTTGAAGTAACAAGCAGATCTTGAAATGATAAACATGTACAATTTCAGCCTGTGCATTTCTTTTTTGTTAAAAAAAGGCTCAGAGTTCTGTTCTTCTGTTTTAATTAAGAATTTCCATCATATTCATACAAGGACAATATATCATTTATAATATTTCATTTGGGGCTGATGCTGAATTTTGAGTATGTGTGTATATTTTATATAAGAGGATGTGTGAGAGTGTGCGAGAGCAGGTTGAGGGATTAAGCCGGGCAGTGGATTAGTGGTGAGTAAATGAGTGTAGGTTGCAGAGAGAGAGATGGGGAAAAGAGAAATGGATGGATGGAGGATTGGTGCAGGATGTAGGGCAGGAGCTTACAAGTGGGAGGGTCCATTGACAGAGGAGATTTTAATGAACACTGTCATGTGACTATCTATCTATCTATCTATCTATCTATCTATCTATCTATCTATCTATCTATCTATCTATCTATCTATCTATAGATGTCTGAGTTTGAGTTTTTCTCAGTTGTTTCGGCTCCTTTTCGAAACTGTCTTGACATTTTCATTTTACAGTTTCAGTTACCTTTCAAAACTTATCTTTTGTATTATTTGAAATGGTCACTATCGTGTGGACCATACTGGACAAAATGTATGTTTTTTTCACCATGATTGCCACAAATTACATCCTTACGATAAAACGAAATCTTCTCATAGTAATAAAAAAACAAAAATAAAAACCTTTGTACCTCTTCACAGTTTACAGCTACACAAAAGTTCTCATTTTCTTCGACATCCTGTCGGACTTGTTGGTCTGGCCAGATTTTTGTCCACATCACATCTGATGTTTTCTCTTAGGATGCACCACAGGAAACAAAAATCCCTGCATGATGCAACCAAGCAACCGTGCATCATTCACCACCTGCCATGTCCTCACATATAGCATTTAACTGTGACATATGATCCTGTGGCCTGTGGTGGATTTATAGATAGCATATAGCCTACATTTGCATGTCTGACAGATTCTGATAAGTTCATTTTGTGATGTGATGCGATGTTATGAAAGACTATTTACAAGCTGTGAACAGTAGACATCTTCACTGAGAACCATCTCATCAGTTTAAATTCAGTCAGTGAGCCACATACAAATGACTTTCCTGCAGATTTGTGCAAAATTGTGATCACTCTTTTGCACACATGTACCAATGCAATGAAACTCTTTTGAACGAATGAGAAAAGATTATTATTATTATAATTATTATGTATATGGAGCCAAAGGAAATGAGAAAAACTGTAACTAATATTATATATGCAAAAATCAGCTCTAATCTAATCTTGTGTTGCACTCTGAGCTCAGCTGAGTCAGCAATCACATGCTGGACACATGCTTAAAATGAAATGAAAAAAAGTAAACTCAGTAAAACTCAGTAAGCACTTGTGCAGACTCCTTATTTACTTTAGACTCTCAAGCACAGACTATGACTCAGACGCATCCAAAGTTCATGACAGAAAATGATGTATTTTGTGGTTCTGTACATGTTTCTGACATCGCTGTCAGCTCATGTTGATGTTGCACATGAATATTATGCTTCCTTAAATATCAGAAGTCATCCCAGATACAACATGTAAGCATCAGCCCTCCAGATTTACTCTGCACTCAATCTTTTCTTGTTTGTGACCTTTGTTTTGTTTGTTGCTCACACTGTGGTGACCTGCTCGCCCCACATCTCATCATAACTCTCAGATTATTAAACCTGTCTTTCTGGCTACATAACTAGCTACACTTTCCACTTTGCTTCTTCTCCTCTGTCTATTCTCTTTTTTTGGCCCATCCTTTCCTCTTCCCTCCTCTCTAAAATTATTAATATCCTATCTAGATGTCTAGTGATTTAACAGACATATGATGCCCCCTTTGACCTGATCAGCTCATGATCCTGTAAGTAAGTCCCATAGGATTCTGTGTGTGTTGTGCCTGACATTATCAGTCCTTAAAAAGTGTTTGGGTAGTATAAAATATGTGCAACTAATAGGGCGGTGCAGTGCATAGCTGTCACAGCACTGACTGTCAGCACAGTCACAGTAGAAAAGGTTACATGTTCTCCCTGTACCTGCATGGGTTTTTTCTCTAGGTTCTCTTCTCTTCCTTCCACAGTCGCGGGAGACATGCAGTTAGGTTAATTGGTGACTCTAAATTACCTGTGATGATGTGAATGTGGGTTTTTGAATGATTGTTTGTCTCTATATGTCAGCCCTGTGATAGACCGGCGACTTGTCCAGTGTGTACCCCATCTCTTGCCCAGTAACATCTGGGATTGGGTCCAGCACTCCCACAGTCCTTAACAGAACAAGCAGATAGGATGAAGAGTGAATGGATAATTAAAAACCATGAGAAAAAGCTACAGACTAAACTGGGCATCTCACATGTAGAAAATAATGGTGCACTTCCCCCTTCTAATTATCAGCTTTATCAATGAAACTAACATAGCATCATTTACTACTTCATGAAAAAGCTGTTGAAAAACATTGTAAAACAGTAATTGTAATTTATTGAAAGTTTTCATGCAGATTTTGAGTTGTAGCTGATGCATAAATGTCTTCAGCAAGTCATTCAAAACACATCCATACTGGGCTGTGCTGTTATGGTGCATGAAAAATAATTTCCTATCTTCACCGGAAAGTATTTATTCTCAGTCAGAAAATATAATGTTACTCTAAATGTGGGTTTGATTGACCATAAAAGAAGCTACTGCAATTCCATTTTAACTATCTCATATTTCCATAAAATAGAAATATAATTGATGGTTACAATTCGAAATTTCAGTCTGACATACTTTGCATATATCTCAGATCTCCATTAGAAATTGAGTCTGGCTACTCAGTAAGAGCTGAGCAACCTTCAAACTGCAGGCTGCTGCTTATTATGACCAAGGTATGACACTGTGCTTTCACAAGATCAGATCACTCAAACATCAGTGCCTTTATTCTCAGAGAAACAGTTTTGAGTTTGACTATGTTTGACTGCTGTGCAACATATGACTAAAGATTAGTAATCTAATCCATACGTATTCGAACTTTAAGCCCATTGGACATTTTATTTTTTCAACATTTGTGATACAGCAGAAAAATCTGAGTGGCATCCCTGCTCTCACCAAATGCTTCATTTGCCTGGCGTCCAAGCTCAGCTTCTAATGACATCTTTGTGTACAGTTTTGCAGGTCACATTATACAGCAAGTTTGACCAAAGTATCCGCTTAACTGACTTGAATGTTTGAATTATATCAGTATGTAGGACTTTTTACTGTCTAATGAAAATGTGTGAGATAGATAAAAAGGCAATGTAACTGTTTTTTCAAAGCAAGTTCAAAGCTTTTACTACATTTGTCAAAATAATGTATACAGCACAGCACTATACTGTAGAAGTAAAAGGACCTACCTCACCCTAAAGTAAATCTATATTTGTGTGTTTCCTATGTGTTTCTATGTCTATAAGTTAACACTGTCAAAAAGAAATAATCCTTTAGCACTTTGTAAGTCAAGATTCTCAAAATATGAAAATGTTTTGTAGGAAAATGAAGCGTTTACATTTGCAGTAATGTTTTATTTTTCTATAACACATAAATTCAACACTACATGAGATAAATACTATAAAACAGAACATTTAGCATTTATAGTTTATCACTGTATATTACAGTAAATGTACAATATTTCAACAAAAACATGTAATATAGAAATAAAGTATTCAACAAATGTGTGTGGTATAGGAACACAGAATCACAGTAGACAAAATTACAGTGCTACATTGAAGAACTGAGTCACAGAGCACCACGCCGCTCCTGTCTGTTTGGTCACAGATTCTCATCCACCTCATACCTGATATTCTCTCCGGCAATACATGGGGGATCATCAGGTGTACTGTATCTATTGCCTGTATGCTTCTGCTCTGCTGTCGTCAGATGCAGCTTTCATAGCATCACGTAATTGGTGTAATGGTTCCTCAGTCCAGCAGTGGAGGGTGTGGCGGTAGGAACTCTTTCACGATCCCTGGGTGGGCAGCAAACAACTGCCTGCAGTAAAAAAAACACAATGACATTGTTTGGCATCTCGCCCCTCCTCTCTTTTTTTCAGGGATAGTTGGGCGTTGTATAAGCCAATTATTAGAACATGTGGATGCAGTTTATGAAATAAGTAATGGTAATGTTGTTACGGGTCAGTTGTCAGAGAAAATACTTTATGGGAACATGTGGATGTACACCATTTTATGAAACTGTGGCACATAAATGTTACCTCCAAGCCGGCATATGCAATCTTAAATGTATAATATTCCAATTATCTTTGTACAATTATGATGCAATATTGACTAAAGTATATAAAATGTGTTGTTTGTGCGTTTGTTGATTCTTTTGAGTCTAATTGTTTTTCCAGTGTTTCTATAATATTCAGAAAAACAGATATGTATTTAATAGATAAGTATTTTAGATCTCACACTGTGATAGATTTTTGTAATTTATAATATCTCTGAGTATGAATAATATGAGAATTTGACATTGACTGGTTGCCCAGCTCTGCCTGAGCACCTGCTGTACATGGAAACCTGGCATGAATCGAATAGAGCAGGTGTGATTTTAAGTGCTACAGCGTGTGAGACATTTTAAATTGATATAATGAACAGTAATTAATAACAATGTAAAAAGTCGACACGGACATACAATTTAAAGACATTTACTTTTTAGTTATCAGCAGATATGTTTACTCTGAAATGCCAGTTGAGTATGATCAGATGATGTCTCCCAGTGTGCTGGCCCAGTCAACCTGACTGGTTGTGTATGTGTTCTCATTGTTGGACTGCATTTTTAACTGCATGTGGGTGAGTCTTCACATGAACAGCATGAGTCAGAGATCAAAGGGTAAATAATCTTTTGGCTAATGCAGGCTTGGACATTGGAGTTAAAACCATGGTAACAAGCCACATAATTTTCTGATTAAAACCATGGGCAGACTGTGCAGTAGGGGTGTTTCAGCATGCCTGCGACTAGTCATGACATCGAGTCAAAGCACACAGCAGATAACATCCAGCCGCACCTAAATTTCATTTACTTTAACTGTAAAATGAAAATGATTGTCATGAAGCTGCCTGAAAAAATTAATCTCCATGGTAATTCTTCTCTGCCGCAGCTCCAATTTGTGCTTTTAAATGTATTTCAGAGTCTTTGTGACTTTAAAATTTCACACTGTCTCTGTATAGTTGAGGTAACCAACATCATATTAAACCTGGATAGTTATCAAGCAGACTGACTTTTACCTTCAGTGCAATGTGAGATTTGCCCACCATGTACCTTCTGAGCTACACAATACAACACCTACAGATTTGCTTCTTAACAACATCAAGGCAATATGTTTTCATATACACAACTTATGAATATGTTGTTAGTATCTAGAAAAAAAGAGCTGGGTAGCCATGAATTAAAAGAAAGAAGGATTTTAGTCATAGATAAATCATTGTGTTATGTCACAAAAAGGTAGTTTCTACATTTCTCTTCTCCGTGATTCAGAAACATGAGTTGGTTGTATAACAGCAGTCATGAGACCTGACTGCTGTAAGGTGGGCAGGTTCATCCAAAACAACAGCAGAGGAGTGAGTTCATTCAGTTGTATGTGTGTGTAGCCGCTTCTGTTCATACACGTGTTATTATTCAGTCACAAAGCAAAAGCACTGACTGTATATTTGTGACTTCAGAGGATGAAAACGTTCCCCAGAGAACGTACATCTGCCTGAAATGTGCAGTGCGTGTGTTTGTTTGTGCTTGTGTCATCTGTTACTTTTGCACACTTGTGTGTGTGCACGTGTTGCAGTCATGTATGATGATGTTTGTGTTTGTGCGTGTGATTCTGAGAACAGAATGTCAGGTTGTGTCATTTTCCTCTGTTGGGGATTAAAGGTTTAGAGCGGAGGGGAAATGAGAGTCACACTAAGCAGAGCACTACTCTGTGTGTGTGTGGGCATGTATTTTTCTATGTATGTGTGTGTTTTGAAAGACAACAACAGACCATGTGTCTCAGCTTGAAGGATCTTTTGCAGTGAGGGCTCAGCAGTAATACAATCATTTGATTTCAGTGACTGTGATTGTCTGATGCATTATTGTTTTACAGAATTGTGTTGTTAATTATTCCTTTCTAAAACTAATCACTTGGTCCTGGAAATATCAAATATATGAAATATAAGAAATAATGCTCATCATAATTTTCCAAAGCCCAAAGAGGCATTTTCAAATGGCTTGTCTGACCTGCAAAAGACCTGAATTTTGATTTTGATGGCAAAATCTGAAACAGGATCAAATTCTTGTGTCTTCCTGGGACATGTGTCTTTCTTCTGCACTTCAATCCTACAGTGCTGTCTGTTTGTTTGGTAATCATGTTTTAGGGGAGCAAGAGGTGTGAGTCATTATGAATATGAATTTATGATGAAGCTAAAAATCATTTTGCAAATATTTTCGATATCACCTATCTAACAAATTAGAGAATAACAATCTTAGCCTGATTCGTACATTTTGCAGCTTCTTGTTTACTGTAATTTGATAATAACTATTACCTGAAAGCCTGTGCCGAGTGTAGCAGACAGAAGGAAAGTGTAGTTGAGCAGCGAGAGGGAAAGTCTGGACAGAGCAGAGTAGATGTGTGTGATGCTAGCAATAACTCATGTTTTAGCTTTAAGCTTTCTGCTTTTTTATTCAATTTTATTATGTTGCATTGTTGTTGCAAAGACGAGAGATGAACAAAGTCCAGGTCTCTTATATTACATGATAATATTCATATTATGTTGCTGATTTCAGTCATATTTGATTCTTCAGTCATAGGATGATGACTGATATTGGCAGCAACTGTCGCTTTAAGCATCTGAAACAGAAGCGAGAAAGCGAAAGCGACAGATCCATGAATTGTATTGGTGATCAGACTGGGGCATCGTGTGACTGGTTGTTGACCTAGCAAGCTGTCAGCCTTTAGGGCAGTATTTTGATACAAACATACATGGTCAACCACACTGTGTATGCAATCTCACACACATTCTGCAGTTCCAGCTATAGTCAGCTGTACATTTATTTATCTGATAAGTTTCAGTATGTTTGCATGCAGCTGTAATGTCATTTTAAGTGCATGTACTGAGTAGTGTACAGTGCAGTATATGTGTGTAGGTGGGGGTAAACATAGTGTCCCTATGTGAGTGTACAATATGTGAGGTGAAGCCTTCTCATTATCAGTAACACACAGAAAAACATGGATGGTGTGTGTTTCAGCTATAGATAGGTCATTCATATTTTTTATTACTCACTGGTTGAAATATCACCTAGTGAAATGGGAAGTCCTTTATGACCGCCATGCATCAACAGAACTGAATGAGCTTGTTTGCTGAGGAGCCACTGTAATAACAAAGCATGCTAACATTGCATATAACATGCATATAATTAATCCTAGCAGGACAAAACCCCACCCTGCCTACCTGCATTGCTTTTATAGGAGGCGTGTCAAATGCTGAAAGGCTGAAAGGCGATATGGCAACCTGAATGTGAAAATGTTCTAATGTGGGACTGTCATGCCAAGTCGTAATGGTCATAACATTAGTTAACGTTCGCAAGATGACCTGCTGACACTGGACAAACTAACAACAAAACCAACAAAAATAGACATAAGCCACTTAAAGTTTAAACTAAGATAATAACGTGTTTAATTGTTACAGGCCTGTTGTCAGAGAAAATACTTTATGGGAACATGTGGATATTTCACCATTTTATGAAACTGTGGCACATAAATGTTACCACGAAGCCGGCGCATATAATGTTTTGTGGCTATGACGTTGTAGTAAACATGTACATTTCCAATGAAGTAAAATGTGTAAAAGTGACAGAGTGTGAAGGCTTGAAAAAGTGTTTTGGCATGTACATGTACTGTATCACAGATCAACTAAGAAACATCTAATCTATTTTGTTATTTGATTGTTCAAATTGTAGACAACTGTAAAATACTTACTCTAATACTTCTTTTAGCCTGCTTCTGAAAACACTGTGTTTAAAGGGCTACATAGTCCTGGCACTTCCAGCTCCTTGCTGCTAACAGGACCCAGTTACACACACGTGAACATGCAAAACGTAGCGTTAGAGCTAAGTGGTAGAGCCAAGTGGGAGTCTTTTCACATGTAAAAGTGGACCACAATGTTAGAAAACGCTTCCAATAGTGTACAAATCTCACCTCACCTTGTTCTGGAGGAGAGAGAGGAGAATATGAGGGGCCGTTAGGGACATTGCGTCAGACAGCATTTGTCTTTTTATCCCCAGTACCCCAGCTACAAAGCTGTCTAGATGCTGTAGTAATTATGACGGGAGCAATGTAGGAGGTTAGGCGAGCTTTTTAGAAAGCATGTGGACCAGGCTGAGGTCAGGTGGATGGCTGGACTATAAAAACATACGACTTTAACTTAGGAGCCACAGTTCATTTCTAATTTCAAACCAATGGTCACATTTTTTTCTTCTAGCCGTGACATAACAAACATAAATATTAACATGTTTATTATTGTAAAATAAATCTTCTAGCATTAGTAAAGTAGCTATTTTAACTGTGTAAAGACACACAACAGAAATAATTTCTGTTTGTATATGACATTCCTTCTTGCATGTACAGACAGACCATGTAATCCCAACTAAAATAAAAGCATGAAATGCATTCTAGTGTTGGTTGAAAGGGGCTTTTAACCATAAAATAAACTTGCAATAAAGTCACATTGCTTATCATACAGATGTCCACCAAATGGGAGCTTGTGTTCCACAATTAAAAGTGAAGAGAACTGAACAAAAGGCTGTGTTTTCTGTGGTCAGATAACAATACAGATAAGACATCACACTACCCACACACTGGCCTTGGGCAGAAATAGAACAAGTCCTTAATTTTGTTGAAATGGTTACAGTAAAATTATAAAAAAATGAATGGACGTTATGGAAAAAAACAGAAGCTACTATTAAAGAAGAAACTGTGTAGACATGTTTTAATTTTTCATGATTACATATTTTAATTATTGCTTTTATTTCATTTTGTATCTGTAAATCTATCTAGTAGCATTTCATGTCTTGATTTACTAGTTTGGAAGAACCATAAAGGCAGGATGGATGTATGGATGTGTGAAGAAGACCACAGTTAGTGTTAACATTAATGCTTCATTTAGCCTGTTGGTTTACACTGTGTTAAAGTGTCCACGTGCCAGGTCTGTGTGCGAGTAAGTGTCTTATGAAAGGTCAACAGCAGTTTCACTCGCTTCAGTGTGTGTGTGTGTTTATACAGTATATTCATTCTGGGTGGGCTGCCACATGGACAGAAAGTGTTGTTTACTGGGCTATTAAAGGAAAGACATTTCATGCGTGAATCTTATTTAAACATTTTCAGGAACAATGTGCATTATTAGGAAAGGTATTGCTTGCAATTTACTGAAGCTGTGCAGTTTATGCAGAAACAATAAATGATGTTAGAGAGGTCCTACAAATGTTTACTTTTTCCTACCCTTATGTGCTATCCACTACTTTAGCTACTCCATCTTCCTTTCTGTTTCGATTCTGCCTTGATTAACAGATGCTTGCTGCATATGAAGCTAAACAGTCAGAGTGGCCATTCTGGTTTTAATGTTGGCTGATGGGTTTATGTAGTGTTTAATTTCCCAGATTAGACAAAAACATTCCTTTTTGTTATTAGAATCTCAATTCCACTTTTGTCTTTCAGATTTTTTTCCCAGCAGACATTTTGAAGTAAATGTGCAATTAATAATATCAACCGCAGCTCTGTTCCATTTAGTATCCCATTCTCCCACCTGTGAGACAGGTCTATCGATTAGATATTTTAATTCGAGTTTTCAGTATCCTTTTTTAAAAAGTTTTTACATTCGAGGTGTTGTTATTTAGTAAGCAGCAAAGATTTATTTCAGAACTGCCCTGTGTGTATGTACACAGTCACTGTTGAAGAAGCCTCAGGACATCTGTGATCATACAGCTTTATTAGAGTGCAGAGAGTGCAGTCCCATCATTGTGAGTCATTTCCTCTCTTCCCTGAGCTGTCACTGCTCTTCATCATTATCATGTGTTAAATATAGACCCTCCTCATAACCACAGCAAACATGCTCACAAATACGCTGGTAAATTCAAAAGAATACTTGCGATTATTGATGAAGAGTGAAATATTTGTGTCAGTGGGTTAGAGCAATGCGACACCAGCTGGAGGGCGAAATTCCAAATTTTGATTCCATGTTTGGTTGTAAAACACTTGGATTGTTTACATTTAGTTTACTGTTACATTTAATGAAAATGTATTGTAACTTTTCACACACAAAAGACTGTGTCTGAGTTTTATGCAAGTTGTGTGTGTGTTGTTTATTTTAAATGGTGCCCAGGGGCTTTACAGGTTTTTAGGCCGTGGGGTGACAGATGCCCAGATGTCAAGAGGCCTGTTGAACCGACTGCTTAGCACCCAAAGGCCCAGAGACCACAGACACTGGAGGGACTGTTTGTGACACACACACACACACACACACACACACACACACACACACACACACACAG